>JAOTOL010001147.1:42500-305062 GCA_034440575.1 Imbricaverruca yamaguchii | reverse complement strand
GACCCTATTGAATCAAGTTTATAACCTACATTTGCATCAGGCGCGCGGTTGGTGGGTCTGCAACAATATGAGCATCACTTTATGTCAACGATCAAGAAGTGTTAGGCAGTTTTATCATTTTGTGCTGAAGAAAATAGCATTTGTGTGTTTGTGGACTGCTGATGACTATGTGTTAACGGGAAATAAAAGTAAAGATGTGTGTCTTGCGCATGTCTTCTTTTCTTCCTCCCACCACATCTATACTTCGTACATATATCCGCACTCCCCGTCCGTACATAGCTCAATACTCTCCATACTGGTGGCGGTTCTGGAAAGAGATAAAAGCGCCGGCGTTGATACCGGCCAACAACAAAGGAGTTAATAAAGGAGTTGACATCGGGAAGGAAACGGCACCAGGCTTCCCAGAGCGAATCAGTTTTTGAAAACGCCAGGCCGAAAGAGGGCGTGTTTTTTCGGCGTACATAAAAGGTATAATCATTTGTGAAAGTTGCTTACCCTGTTTACATGAGAAGCCGAAAAACTTACAAATACCATGCGATTAAGAAAACCTGCAAAATAATGGTATTGTAAACGGGCTTTTTGTTGCAAAACATGCGAAAAACTTAAGGGAAATTTATGCTTCGGTAGGCGGATTTTTGGGATAAGCGGGAACCATGAACAAATAACGGTACGGCTGCAATGGTCTTGACAAGTCTTGAAGCCATATTCTCTGCTCAGTTTTTAGTAAATTAAGGGAAATTATGAAAATGCCTTATTGTTTTTAATTATAATTGCGAGCATAGTGATGCGACACAAAGATCAGACACGTAACAGCCGAATGCGGCGCTGAGACGTCACATTATTGGTGGGTATCACGGCCGAGTTTTACGATGTGGCGGAGTGTTCAACTTGGGGATTTGTGACAGCGTTTGGGTTTTGGTGATTGATCTCTTGATTGCGTAGTGAACCTGATTTACCCTGTTCATTTGACTATTTCACGGGACGGGAACAAGGGCCGACTGGAACAATGCACCCTTGGCGAGTTTGTGAATGAGTGCGCACATGGGCAAGCAGGCGAACTCTTGAGCGAATGATGGGGTGAGTAAACGTCTGTGCAGTGCCATGCTGCATGGGGAACTGGTTCTATGAGGGTCCATGCAGCTACTATTGTGTTCGGGGGAGACTTGGTTCCTGATTTCAATTCATTATGCACTTTGAGTTATGCCATGTCTTTACAAATCCCCAAGATTTGTACTCACCATCATTCACTTCGTTCACTCACCCCATCATTCACCCAGGAATTCGCTTGCTCGCCCATGTACGCATTCACTCACTAACTCGCCACTGACTCATACACTTACTCACTCACTTACAAACTCATTCATCCACACACGAGCACTTCGGAGAGCGGTAGGCGATGGCATGTCATGGATATATATGTGTATGTATGGCATATATATATATATATATATATATATATATATATATATATATATATATATATATTGTATATATTTACATATATATATATATGTATATATGTATATATATGCATGCATATATATGCATATATATGTATATATATACATATGCATATATATATATATATATATATATATATATATATATATATATATATATATATATAGTGTGTAGGATAGATGTATACAGTGGGTGTCTAAAGAAGCGACGAACCGTTTTACTGTGTTATGGTCACAGCACATGTACTTGTTGCAATGCCCATTGGTGTGTTGGAATTTACGTATGATCGATACCTGGACTTGATGATTGTTTGTTTGTTTGTTTATTAGAGCTTAAGGACGCCTGAGCTGCTATTGGTTATCTAGCGCCCAGGACTTAGATGATGATTAAAATTTTGTGTCGGTATTGGTAGACAATCTGATACATATAGTATGTGCGTAAAATGTCTCAGTGTATATATTGTCTCCGAAGGATGCCCGTGCCCGAAATGTGTTATAATTATTTGCTTCTATTCTACTGAATATAAGCATAATACATTACTTTTACAATCGTCTTTAATTACACCATGCTCCGTACAGCTCTCCACAACATTATAAGATTCAGAGATCATGAGAAATGAATACTGCAAATGCATTCATTCCGAAGGTGAAGCATAAGAATGATTGGTATTACTGCATATCAAGGTACTTTTTATTCTTTGGATTTTAATGCGATATATTTTAACGTGATTAAGGCGATGCGACCACTCATTTTATCCGCAAATGGTCACTTTTCAGTTGGCAAATAAATACACGATCATAATCTTCAATCTACACATATAGTCAATCGCGTCCTTGGTGTACATAATTGCCGTACCTGGTGTGTCACAGATGTGAAGAAGAAGAAATTAAAATTGCATGCCCTCGATTAAATACTCCCCTGACTTCGTTTCGGACTGAATTTGTTTCGACTGACCCTACGTTTCGGACTGAATTCCACTTCATTCCAGACATACAACATTCGCAACCGCATGCTTCTGGAATTCTTGATTAATGTTAAAAGCTCCTTGCGATGCTGTTAGCGTTAACAGCAGCGCCGACAATGTTTGCAAGATTTGGTGGCGTTGTTGAAGAAAAAGGTTGTTTGCTATGATTCTGATTGTTCAGGTTAGGTTAGGTTAGGTTAAATTAAGTTAGGTTAGGTTATCATACATTACAATATATCATATTTATTATGCTACGTTTTCTTAGTTTAAGTTAGGGTTAGGTTAGGTTAATTTATTTTGTTCTACGGTTTCTTTATTCATGTCATTTTTGAATCCTTGATTGAGCAAGCAGAAATCAGCTGACACAAGCTACGTAGCCATGCACATCAGTGTAAGGACGGATTCGCTGTGTACCAGTTGCACTCCAGTACTTCATGAAATTATTAAGCTTTTTTTAAGCACAATCAAGCAAGCTTAGCATTTTTAGGATAATACGGTGTCATTCCCACCGAAGTTATGCACCCAAAGTGTTGCAGGGTTTGTCGGTATTTCTTTTTTAAGGAATTCCACAGCCGCGATATTCATGATTTCCTTCTTGAAACATCGAAACTTTTAAGCAGCAGTCCGAGCGCAGTGCTGGTCGGTCCAACACCATCGAGATGCAAACGGACGAGTTACGGCCAAGAGCATTCCATTAGGGTATGTAAATGTTTGCAGCATTAACTCATAAAATGCCGTTTATCACATAGCACATTTCCTCCGTGCCATGCCTTTGACGTTATCAATTGTATTGACCGCCGTTCACTTAATATTAATCATTTGCGGATAAACTGAATGGTTGCATCGTCTTCATCGCGATAAGAAGCATCACATTAAACAATCCAAAACATAAAAAAGTTTCCTTGATCTCCAAATTTCCCAATTAGTCATGGATCGTTAATGAACACACTAAGAAGATTTGATTAGCCGCAATTATGTAAACTCACTGTCGTTCAAATAAGTACTGCATCCAGGGAAAATGACGTCAACCATCACGGGAATAGTTGACTTGGGTGGCCAAAGCTCATTGAAGGCTGCTGGAAACCATTTGAATCCAGTGTGCAATAACGGTGCTGAATCCAGAATCTGGCGATCCGAGCCGGATCTGACCCTAGATCTGACCTGATAGGGAAAGTTGAAAAAACCGATTTGATCATAAAATCCGGCAGGAGCGGATGCCAGAGGCATCACTAGTAACTGCATTCTGAAGGTTGGTGCTACTGACATAGTGTTCCCTTGACACTGTCACACGGCCGTAATAACTATTATAATTATACATTGAAAGACAACTTTTTAGTAACTCCGCCATATGGCTCGTAGCCAACCAGCTTTTTTCTCCAAGAATTGAAGCCGAATACGAATATGTTGCGTCCTAGCATTCGTTGTTGTTTGATATGACCTCGAATGTCTGTTGCTATGGAGATAAAGAGAACTGTAGCCCTGGAACCAAAGACGGTCTATGTTGAAACCAGTTTTGACCGGAAATACCGCCAATTTCTGTCGTTCAAGCGTGCCCGGCGTTTGGCTATGCTTTTACCTGGCATGGTGGAGGCAAGCGAGACAGAAATCAGTCATCCTAGAACAAGAGACGGTACTCATGTCGATACTTGCTTCGGTTAAATATACCGGTAATATTTGGCGTTCTAATGCTCCCCATCGTTTGACTATTAGTTTAATTTTACACGCCAACTATTATCGAAGCAGAACTCATTGTCACTATGAAGCAAGCCAGAGTCCACGTGTTGTAACTAGTTTGTACCCAATATGCCGGCACCTTTGGGCGCTCTAGCATTCTCCGTGGTTTTATCATATATTTGTCTTAAAAGATTAACCGGTATCGTACAGCGGATATCGGATTAGTATATATGCTCGACAAGATAGACGTGTAACCAGCTTTTATTAAGATTTGGAGATCGTAATTAAATCCGGATACGACTACGTGTTCAACATGACGGAGGTGATGATTTAATGGCGCGGCCGTTCCATTTGCTCAGCCGGCCGATATGGATCCTCTCCGTGCCAAGCCCGTCAGCAGCAGCTCCGGTCGCACCGCTCCCCGCTGACGTCCGTGTTCTGCCGCAGCTTCGTTGAGATGATCCCAGATCAATAGCCCGGTCTAGGTAATGGCGAAAGTTCACTTGCGATGACGTCGACGGGCGACCGCCCATGCGCCCGGTAACCTGTGTCGCGCACCTCTAATCGGCTTCAGTCGCTAGCGACCTTGATGACAGGCAGGACTGGATAAAAACAGCCCCGGAAATTTGTTATCGGAAGCAGTATTTTATATTGGAAACTTTCTATGATAAGTATAATAATATTAAGTATAATTACAATAATAATAGGAATAATAATGACATTAATATTAACAATATGACGTTCCTATATACTCGTACCAACAGTATGATCCTCACGTTGTTCCTGCCAGAATTAAAAAAAAATTGCCCTCTCTGAATATGGTTGACCGACATGTTGCCCCTCAATTCACGATTCAAAACTATAAATATGTCCCTGAGTTGGTCATTGCTGTTGCTCTTGATGTTAGTGTCAGTTGATGACTGGTGGTACGGATGATATCCGTGACAGAGGGCAGGGTGACTGTCATTGGTGAGTAATAATTCAAATAAAAGATTCCATAAGTAGCAGTGACGTGGTGACCGATCTAATGGTGCTGTCGGTGACTGGTGTCCCTAGTATTATCAGTGACTGGTGGCACTGATGATGTCGGTGACAGGTGATCACTGGTGCCACTATCAGTGCTTAAGACACATTCATAGGACTCCTTTTTGGGTGTGATAAATAACTGTATACGCCTTCGAGAACCGTCTCTGTCCATCCCGTTAGTGGCCCAGTGCGGGTCGCCTGCCGTCGTGGCCGCAGGCTGGTCCATAATAGGAGAAGGGCGTATCGCGCTCAGTGGAATGTTGCACCCGGCCTACGGCAGAGAAGAGCAACACCCGGCCGACGGCAGAACAGCGTAACACCCGGCCTGCGGCAGAGAAGGGCAACACCCGGCCTGCGGCAGAGCAGCGTAACATCCAGCCGACGGCAGAACAGCGTAACACCCGGCCTACGGCAGAGCAGAGCAACACCCGGCCAACGGCAGAACAGCGTAACACCCGGCCGACGGCAGAGCAGAGCAACACCCGGCCGACGGCAGAGCAGCGTAACACCCGGCCGACGGCAGAGCAGAGCGAACACCCGGCCTGCGGCAGAGAAGAGCAACACCGGCCTACGGCAGAACAGCGTAACACCCGGCCGACGGCAGAGCAGCGCAACACCCGGCCGACGGCAGAGAAGAGCAACACCCGGCCGACGGCAGAGCAGCGTAACACCCGGCCTACGGCAGAGCAGTAGCAACACCCGGCCTACGGCAGAGCAGCGTAACATCCAGCCGACGGCAGAACAGAGTAACACCCGGCCGACGGCAGAGCAGAGCAACACCCGGCCGACGGCAGAGCAGAGCAACACCCGGCCGACGGCAGAGCAGCGTAACACCCAGCCGACGGCAGAGCAGCGTAACACCCGGCCGACGGCAGAGCAGCGTAACACCCGGCCGACGGCAGAGCAGAGCAACACCCGGCCGACGGCAGAGCAGCGTAACACCCGGCCTACGGCAGAGCAGCGTAACACCCGGCCGACGGCAGAGCAGCGTAACACCCGGCCGACGGCAGAGCAGCGTAACACCCGGCCGACGGCAGAGCAGAGCAACACCCGGCCGACGGCAGAGCAGAGCAACACCCGGCCAACGGCAGAACAGACGTAACACCCGGCCGACGGCAGAGCAGAGCAACACCCGGCCGACGGCAGAGCAGAGCAACACCCGGCCGACGGCAGAGCAGCGTAACACCCGGCCGACGGCAGCAGTAACACCCGGCCGACGGCAGAGCAGCGTAACACCCGGCCGACGGCAGAGCAGCGTAACACGCGGCCGGCCACGACACGCAGATGCTGAGTTGTCGAGGTGTTGGCCGCCGTTATCAGTAACAACGGCAGATGACGTCGCCTTCCGCCCGATAGCGGCGGAAGGGCGCACTCAGGCATTTCAGCAAGGTGGGCGCTCTACGAGCCACTTTGGCCAGCCGGACAGACGGGCAGATGGGCGAGACGGGTTCTACAACTGAAGAAATCTTATCTGTTCCAGAGAACACATCCGCATTTGCGGGTGGGATTCAGGTATTTGATATGAAAGAGCATATCGCCAGATATGGTCTCAGACAGGAGTTAGCGCCTTCTTTGCTGTACGACAGGATTGCTTATACCCTCTAGGCCCGGATATAGGCCTGGATTGAACGCAACACCGAAAACATTTTTGCTTGAGGACGGCGAATTTACCCGATCAATGCGAATACGATGTGCATGGCTAGGCGTCATGATCGTATTCATGATCCCTGGTAAAATGATCACCCGTTATCTCACTCACCGTTCTCCAACCAATCCGCATTTCAGTGCAATATACTACTATCACACGAGTTCATTGCACGTCCCATCCGAATAAAGCATTCACCCGGCAGGAGCGCTTCAAAATACCCATCGCCAACAATATCGTATGCTAACCCGCGCCGTCTCGGGTGGGGGTCGTTGACGATCATCCCTAAGGTTTTCCGTGGATAGTGGAAGAACGGCGCAAGGCAGCGCGCCGAAATTTAGCATACCTTTTTCCCATATAAATTTGGCATGTCGTGCCAAAATTTTGAAGTCAGGTCATCTAGGGTCAACAAGTTAGTCAAGGCCAAGTGAGGTCACCTTCAAAAAGGTTTAACCAGTCGTCACGCCTTAATGGATAAAGATATTTTAATGAAACTTTCAGCGCTTGTTATCTTTAGGGATGCAACAAAACGTGCCAGAGGAATTTTTCATTTTGCTTCCGTTTTGATTACCTATTAGTTTTGCATATTTGCCCATTGCTTCAACACATTTTGCCACCATGAAGCAAATAACTACTTTTGGTTAGGCTTGGTTAGACTAAGGTTGTTCAGCTTGAAGAATGCTTTTAAAATTGTGACTTTAAAGGAAATTTTCGACTTTTTTCTTCAAGAATACGTTAGGTCAGGTTAGTTTTGGTTAGGCTACGTTCTTTATGTTGAAAAATTATGGTTATAAATTTTTGAGATTTTGTTCAATACTTCTTCCTATATGGAAGGGTAGGCTGGGCTAGATAGATGAGGTTAAGTTATAATGTATTATTCTTTTAATATTATTTTATGCCGTTACCTAACTGATGGTTTTTTGTTCTTGTTAAGTTTGTGCCTCCCAACTGAAAAAAAAATGAATATTGACGCTGAAAAATAGTGGTCACATCATATTAACCACATATTAACATTAGTCTTCCAACCTAGAGTGCCTTCAATGGTATCGAAAGTTCCATCTCTCTCACCTCTGCAGGGGTCGCATATGTTCATACAATATTTTGACAATCAGTTTTGTTACTTTTGGATTTGATTCCCATCAATACATACCAATTTATCTAGTAAGATTGATCCCTGACATCCCTAACTCAATAACGGAGCCTGACAGAAGACCATAGTTATTTTAGGAAAGCAAATTGACACAGTTACACCCTTTAAAGAACAATATATGCTGAATTAGGTGGTCAGGCTGGTGTTTCTTAGCGATATAAACTATTGAGTAATGGGGTGTGGATATTCTTTTTTTACTCAGCTTTGTGCTGTTACAACTTACCTGCCCCACAAACATATATTGAGCAACATGATGCATGGACAGATTGTACTATAATTACCATTATGCTTTCGAAATGTTACATTCTGCTCCACTCCCGGGTGCTGTTTGATATACTTTTGAGGGGACAGGTACCTTCTCAATGTTGGCTTCCCCGCAACAAAATTTTATTGCAATAAAGTGTACCCCCGAGTCCATTTCGACCTGCCTATTATTCCCTTCATGTATTTTGACCAATAATTTTCAGAAATCAATAATGTGTCATGTCAATTTCATTCTTTGGAGGTATAATTTGAGCACGGAGTTTTCAAAGGTACCTTTACTAGAAGGCAGATCGAAGTTTTCCCTTCAAGCCCGCATGACGTCATTCGAAGGTTTTTTTTAAATATGATACCAACATGGTTGCAGAGGACTTTTCTGAAATCATACGCAATTGTTGGTCTATTTTGTTGGAGTTGTGTATTGCAACCCTGCATGTGGAGAGGAATATTTTGTAGTCTAGTATGTAGGATATATTTTTTGGAACATGATGCATCGTGAATCAGCTTGCATCCATTTCAGTTAATTTTGGGCACTTTTACTTGGTCACAGCAGCTCCTTGTCAAACAATTAATAACTTCGGAAATTCAACCTCCAGTTGAGAAATCATGTTTGTATCTCTGGGGAGTTCGCCTTTAGGGATATTGGAGAAAAAGTATTTGGAATCAGAAAATGAAAGCGAAATCGACCAAGGACAATACATTTCTGCCAACCAAAAAATTAAATTTGTCTTCAAAGTTTCAAAATTTTGACTTCAAGTTTTCTTTGATGTTCCTTTTCTATGGGTTGAGTGGACCTCTAAAATGTTGTTGAAGTCAACTGGCTCCAATGAAATATCTTTATCCGTTAAAGCGTGACGACTGGTTGAACTTTCTTAGAGGTGGCATCACTTGGCCTTGACTAACTCGCTGACCATAGACAACCTGATTTCAAAGTGTGAACACAACATCATACATTGATGTTGGAAATGGTATGCTAAATTTCTGCGCGATGTCGCGCGCCGTTCTTTCACTGCCCGCGGAAAACCTCAGGGAGGGGGTCGTCAACGACCCCCCCGAAACGGCGAGGGTTAACACACTTGGGCTGACGCTGACTACCAATCTGCGAGTTACCGTTTTTGGTAAGGACATTCGCTTAAGGGTAATCGTTTTGGGTAACCACATAACGACACCCGATTGACGGGTCGCCCTGCCCTATAAGAGTTACCCACGATCTTCAAGGCTGTCGTAATTAGTTGAGTGGAGCATACATCAGGTGCATCGCAAAATTGTGAATATTTACCCTTCCATGGATAAACCCTATTTATTTATTTATTTATTTAACAATACATGTCCTCCACGTGCAGTGGCTGTTACGGACAGTCTGGGCTGAACACACAGATATTTACAAAGAAAGGATAGATGTGTGGTCAATAGTGGGAGCAGATGCGCAACAAACATTCGTACGACAACATAATACAATATCCATATCACTTTCCGCACTGCATACACCGTACTTGCAACACGAGCTATACACGAGTGGCTTGTATGAGTGATAGGAAAAATCCTAATCTGATAGTCACTCTCTCCCTACGACCCTTCCCCGATGTGACGTAATCCCCAAGGCAACAACTCGAAGTGACATACCCCGCAAAACGTGACAGACTCGAGATTCCGGTTGTTTGTTTTGCCGACGAAACACAGCTGGCCATTGCAGGCAGCTGCAGCATACTCTCAGAGGCGGCAGTCGCACTCGAACGCGTGCTAGATGTGACGTGCGCAAGGCTCCTCTAGCATGGCATGAAGGTAAGCGCAGTAAAAACCGAACTGATTTTACTTCAACAATATACGTACGCCACAAGAACTCGCCTCACTGCACAGAGAGATCGCACACAGCCGCGTCGTCGTATCTCGTTGCACCAGACAATCCGGCATGCTGCACCTCCCACAAGTAAAGACAAACCTCGGAAAGCGAGCACCGGGACGTGTGAAGCGTAAAGCACACATGTCACCTCGAATGGCCTGAATGCTACTTCAATTTCTGCACTCAGGCAGAATCTGAAACGGTATTCTACACAGCGACTATGTTGGTGACACAAGTCTTGTGATGTATATGAACATGACTACTCATGTTGCATCATCCTTTATGTCACCTGTGCTCTTGTATATATTTTTTATTTCAGGTTCATTGCCTATTTCTCATTATTTCCTCATTTTCTTCTATGCTATTATATACTTGCATTTTACGTCGTATATCGTTTCACCAGACATTCCGGCATGCTGCACCTCCCACGCATCAAGACAAATTCCGGTGAAGGAACATTCATGAATGCTCATTTCGTGTGCGTGCAGCGCACGACAGGCATGTCATTTCGAATGACAGGCATGTCATTATAGTCTTGGCGTACATGTGCGTTTCTCTGCATTCATTTTACATTATATTTTATGTTCCTTGTGCTCGTGTGTATATTTTCCTGTTGTCAGGCTAATTACCCATTTACCACGCTTTCTTCATTTTCTTGTATGCCATTATGCACTAGTATTTTATGACGTCTTGTGTGGCGGAAAGCCATGGAATACCTAACTGTTTGTTTATTGGTTGGTGCACGACACACTTTATGCACATTCACGGCTAATGGCGCCGCCCACACTGTTTCGCCGGTGGGCCGCGGGATTGGGAAATGTCCTGAGTGGCGCTAGAATCGAACCCGGGACCTTTGGCATCCATAGCCCGACACCTTAACCACCCGGCCATCCCCGCCCCTGGAATACCGAATTATGTGAGTTTGGTCTGATAACAGTGGCAATAAACAGTAACCAATTTGGCATGGGTACAGCCTCGTTTTCCACGGGGAAATATTTTGTAAATCGTATGTTTTTCACAAAAAGTATTCGCTGCTAAAACAACCGCCGGTTTGCAGTTCAGCTTTACAGCTGTAGCGACGGGTCTGCTGCGTGGAGGTGCCGGCCCAGTTAAAGTACCTGACTTTCCATGCAGGCTCACTATCGGCCGTAAGCCACCGAGCTATACGGGACGTTGGTAGCAGACGGGCGCCAATGCTGCCATTGTCAACGGAAGCTGACTTGATTTGGTGGCACATCCTGACTTCGCATTGTATGTACGCTGGCATCGCTTATCTGGGATCGCAAACAGAGGTCTTGAACCTTGCAGCTACTCTGTATAGCTATATAAACCAAGGTCAGAGCATAGCGACATAAACGGGGACCTGGGAGGAGACCTACTACGTCAAAAACGACTTCATACCACGGTCCTGGAAGGACATTGACTAGCCGCAAAGGAGCTGGTACTGCCTTGTACGACTTGTCACTTTCCTGGCAGATAGGACACATCCTGACCACTTCTACCACTTCTTCGACCTCGTTGTCAGACCCGGCCACCAATATGACTGGCGAATCAGCTGTTTCGTCCGCACCATGCCTTGATGCTCCTCATGGACCAGCTGGACAATCCTTGCCCGAGGACTTCTGGCCGGAATAACTCTACTTCCCCTGAAAACAAGGCCGTTTGCCACACACAGCTCTTGTCTCACAGCATGATGTGCACGGATCTCGTCAGGAAGCTGACTATGGCTTGGTCAGCCTGCGTGCTTCACTTCTTACAGCTAGTCGATGCGCCCCTAAACCCCAATAACCAACCAACCACTTCTTACAGCATCTGCATGGCATTGTCGTCCTGCAACGCTTGTTGCAGATCAGCTTCTGTAAGAACAGTGCAGTGAATTGCTGCAATCAGCTTTTCATCAGCATATTCCCATTCATGCTGAGGCAGTGGGTGGCGACTTAGCTCATCGCACACACCGTTTGAAACTCCCTTGGTATGCTGGACTGAAAAGTCATACACCATCATGCGCGCCGCCCAGCGCGCAATTCACATACCTGCGCGGCCATGCGCCCTTTGGTGACAGAAGAGTGACCAGGGGTCTGGTGATCAGTACGTAAAGTGAAACGGTGACCCAACAGGAATGTCTTCCACCGCTCCACGGCCCATACACATGCTGGGGCCTCTCGCTCCACTGTAGCATACTTCCGTTCTGCTTCAGAGAGGCTCCGAGAGCAGAAAGCAACGACTTCCTCTACACCCTCATGGACCTTGGTCAGTGTGGCACCTAGACCGACGCCAGAGGCATCTGTTGTGACGTAGGTAGGCAGACCTGGGTCAAAAGAGCCAGTGGACCACTCTCCTTGATCAGTGTTCTGACCTTGTCAAAAGCACGAGCAGCATCAGATGTCCATTGGAATGCTTGGACACCACGTAAGAGAGATCTTAGGGGCTCTACGACAGTAGAAGACCCTGGCACAAACTTGGCATAGTAGCCCACAATGCCTAGGAAACTGCAACTCTTCCCAACATGTTGTAACAGGAGCTTCCGTCACATACTTCACCCGATCTGAATCCACAGTGATTCAATCTCTGGATACGCACAGTCCCAAGTATGTCACAGATTCATTGCTGTAGACACTCTTATCCTGATTAAAACTGCACACCATGCTGGTTCAATCGATACAATGCAGCAGTAAGGTTACTGTCATGTTCTGCCTGGTTACGCCCAAACACAAGAACATCATTCAGATAGCACTGCATACCACTGAGACCAAATAGCAGCCTGGTCATCAACCTTGGAATGCACCTGGCACAGACGGCAAACCTAGGGGACAGCGCCTGAACCGGCACACCCCTGAATCTGTAGCAAATGAGTGGATGAACCATACTGTAACAAGACCTACCAGTAACATCCTGAGCCTTAGCTGGATTCTGACGAACCCTCATCCCACTACAAGTCTTAAACTTGGTGGTTACTGCACTGACTGGAGACGAAGTCTGTGCAGCATTTTCCTCCATCTCCCGTGCATGAGTACATGCAACTTCAGCCTGTGCAGCAAGTTGCAGGGTCCTGTCCAAGGAAAGATCAGAGGACTCCGACAGCAGCCTCTCTCTCAGCCTGGGAAGGCACGTTTTCTTTATAATTTGGTCCCGAATCATTTTTTTTTCTCAGCTCACCAAAAACGGCACCGTGAGGCCAATCCCCACAAACCATTGACATAGTCTTCTGTGGACTCAGACTGTAGTTGACACCTCTGTCGAAACCTATATCTCTCGGCCACGACACTGACCTTCGGCAGAAAATGAGCGTCAAGGGCAAATAATGCAGTCTTGAAAGATTCGCCAGTGTCCTTGAGGTTATCGAAAACATTTTGCCCTTCATATCCTAGGCAATGGAGGAGCAAAGCCATTTTCCTACAATCAGGCAAAGAACTACCACCGGAAGCAAGCATGTAGACCTCAAATGTGGATTTCCGTTGGAACCACGGCGTAGGTGGCGCACCCGGCACTGGAAGGAAAGCCGGTGTGGCATGTAGCAACGGAAAATTATCCGTCATCCTGGTCGCCAAATGATGTCGTGTCGTAGTAGTCTCAACCGAACGATCACTCACGATTATGATTGCAATCCAGCGCAGTTTCATGAACAGACTCGCGAGTTCCTCCACCCCACGCTGCATTCGTCTGAAAACAGGAATTTCGCTAGAGCCGGACTCGAACAGCCCAACAAGTACTCTAGAGGTGGATCTCACAATTACTTATCGTAAGTACGCGATACGACATAATCGTTGAACTTCAAACTTTACGAGAATATGATTAGCTTAAGCCATTATTGGCGGAAGGTAATGCTATTTGAATCGTAGAAAATCCATGAAATTTTCCATTCACTTTCCATGGAAATCGGTCAACGAAGAGCGGAGCATGTGCCCAATCGGCCCCACCGGAATCCGTGTATGAGAGGTAGTGCGTTCACTTCAGACGAAACATGTTATCGGTCGCATAATGTTACGTGCCACATAAGCAGCAGACTGTATTTTTGTTTTCTTAGTGCAGAAGACGTCCACGTGTAGGGCGGATGAAAATATCCCATTGGTATGTCATTGGTCACTATCCTCGAAACTTTCGGTATAATTTGGTGATCGTATTTCTACAGGTGAATGCACAATTTTGTGTCGAACTGCTAGCGTCCAAAATGATCGTCAGCAGTACACTGCAGCAAACGTCATGTAGCTTTGAATCATGCTACGCCTAACATGTGCGTGCTGCAGTTAGTATGTGTATGTGTGATACGGTAAGAACACGTCTCACTTCAGTAAAAACCAACAAACCATCCAACCAATCAACCCCTAAACAAAAATAAACGACCACCAACCAACTAAACAACTAATCAAGCAACCAACCAACCAACTAACCAACCAACCAACCAACCAACCAACTAACCAACCAATCAGCCAACCAGTCACCCAACAAACATTATACGTCAGGCATGTGCCAGGCACATGCCAGTAAGCGTCAGTGTTTCTAAGCATTTGAAAATCGTAATTATTACCCTACATGCTCATGCAAACCGTTTATGTTCAACTTTCGTTGCTCTACTTCATCGATTCAACGTAAAATACTCCAGCACACATTTTTGCTGGATAGTTTGACATAGGATTTTGTATAATACAGTATCAGTTACCTTTTGTCACGACCACCTGGGAAAACCACCTGAATGTTTGGAAAAAAACACCTTAAGTGGTGAATCTATTGTTTGAGCGCCGGCGCGCAAAAAGGCGTCTGAACGTATTCACATGCAACATTGAAACATAACGTCTCCAGTAGATGGACACCGAAGGAATGTAATCACTCCACGACCGTGCTGTGAATGCCGTAGAAGAATGTAATTACTCCACAAACCATGAGCATGGTTGTGGAGATGGTTGCTGTGGTGTTCACAGCACTGTGAACACCATAGCAGAATGTAATTACTCCACTACTGTGCTGTGAAGCCATAGCAGAATGTAATTACTCCACGACCGTGCTGTGAATGCCGTAGCAGAATGTAATTACTCCACGACTGTGCTGTCAACGCCATAGCAGCATTGCATCTGCAGTCCGTCATTGGCAGCGTTTCGCATCGTTTCGCATCGTTTCGCAGCGTTTCGCAGCGTTTCGCTAGCTTTTTCCTCCTGGTTTAACCGACTGAGCTTCCATAGTCGTTTCTGATGTGGCCGGACGGTGTCGTACCTGAGTGTTCCCCCATGCAATTCCTTGCGGGCACTTAGTCGTTCCTGATTTGACCATCCCAGTGTCCTTGATTCGGCGACTGAGTGTCCCTGAGTTTATGATCGTGAGCGACCTTAATTTAGCTGCCTGAATGCCGCTGAATTAGCCGACCAATTGGACAGACGACTGTTCCTGTATGGCGAGTCGCAGTGTCTGTCGTTCTCCGCGTGGTTAGCACGTGCCGTACACCATCCAGACTGCCCCCAGCATGTTCTAAGCCCACGCCACCATTAATCTAGCCAACTGGGCCGACAATATCCTGCAGCATTTAGCGTCACCATGCATCCTATTTAATATAGTGTTAAATTATAGCTTGATGGCATTGCCCGAAGAACTCTGGTTCAGCCCGTGCGCTAGCGCTTGCAGACATTAAGGTCATTCAGAAGATTAAGAACAAGTATTGCGAGTTTTTATCAGCGCAGTGCATTGCTCCGTCACCGACGTGGAGGGGAGGGACAGGGGAGTATTTACACATTTCACGACATAGTATGAATTGTCAGAGGGCAAGCTAATGCGATATACGTCACGCTCTTGTGAAAAGCTAACAATAGTTATTGATGGGAAAAGATGCTCGATCATTTTCGCGGGTTTCATTTGCTCCGATAAATGTCATATCTTCTTCATAGATGCGTAGCCGAAAGTTACTGCAACTTCTTATATATTACAATGGTTGTAACGCCCTGCTCCGGACCGTCCTGTTCTGACATTCTCCTTGTGCCATCCTGATCTGGCGCACTAGTCATGCTCGTCCTGTTCTGATGTCCTGCTTCTGATGTCCTTCTGATGTCTTTGACCGTTTGTTCTGATGTCCTGCATGTGGCCATCCTGTTCTGATGTCCTGCATGTGACCGTCCTGCTCTGACGCACTGCTTGTAGTCGTTCTGCTCTAATGCCCTCGCTATGATTGTCCTGCTCGGATGTCCTGCTCTGACCTGTTGCCGTTCTCGTCTGACGTCCGGTCGACGAATGCCGTGTGAACATTGTCACGCCAGACATGGACACGCGCTCGTATTTACTGTCGTTGATTTCCCTCGGTATGAGTCGATCGGAAAGCGGCGACCTGCCTGAACTAATAGGTGCACGGAGCTCAGTGCAGTGCGTGCACACTCAGCCCTGGTGGTTACCTGACCGCAGCACATGCCGACCTCCTCTCGTGCGCATGTAAGGTGACTGGGGGAGGATCTGGGGATGCCCCGCTCATGAGGCTGATCGTAGAAGAATGCAGAAATGTATATTTGAAGAGATCGTAGAAGAAATGAACAAAGCATAGATCAAAGACCCATCCTGGACCCGCCTCTAATCATGCATGCGAACATCAATTAGCCTGCGAGTACGATTTAAATTTTCCTGGAACACACCCGCTGAGTTGCACATGTACCGATTTCGAATCCAACCATTAATTGAAAACCCGGCTATGGTTACATCTATTTTGTCACAGATCACCTTCGAAGCGGACCGGCATGGTGGCAATATTTTTTTATACCGATTCATGACCAGATGCATCTGCAAATGAAGGTAGTTAGTTGTGTGTAGCCTCTCAATTAACGCATGGTTACTGTTCCAGATTTCAACAGCCGGCCATCGCCGTCGGCAGCCTCCTCTTCAACCACCCGTTACGGATACTTCATCCACCGCTTCTATGTCAGCTGATGTCACATGCTCGTCGGGTAGCGTGACATCTGCCCCGTCCGTGCCAACATCTGCCCCGCCCGTGACATCTGTCCCGCACATGATGCCATCTGCCTCGCCCGTGGCGACCTCTCCTCCGGCCGTGGTGACCTCCGCCTCGCCCGTGACAACCTCTTCTTCGCACGTAATGACCTCTACTCTGTCTGTGACGACCACTTCCTCGTCCGTGGCGACCCCTGCCTTGCCCATGTTGACCTCTGCATTACCCGTGATGACCTCTACTCCGTCTGTGACGACCACTTCCTCGTCCGTGGCGACCTCTTCCTCGCCTGTGACGACCTCTGCCTTGTCCGTGATGATGACCTCTGCTCCGCCCGTGACGACACCTGCCCTGGCCGTGGCGACATCTGTCCCGGCCGTGGCGACCCAGCCGACCACCACTGCCGCCGCCGCCGCCGCCGCCGCCGCCGATCCGGACTCAGTCGAGCGGGAGTTCCACGGCCACATCCAACGCGACGCCAACGAATCGCTGGCAGTCGTCGACGCCGACGCAGCACGGCGGTGGAGCTGGCTTGCGTCGCGGCCAACGGTGCCACGTCGGCAGCGACAAGCTCGGCCAGCGGTGCCACGTCGGCAGCGACAAGCTCGGCCGTCTTCGCCCGGCGCAGGCGCGGGCAAACGTCGCGCGGCAAATGTCGCGAGCACGCGCACAGCGCGTCACCAGGCCGCATCGCTAGTCGGAGACCACCCCGTCGGTGGAGACGCGGCGGCGCTGCTCTCCTGTCCATGCAGACCGTCGTTCCGTGCGACCGATGCGCTCGCCACACACGCCGCCACACACGCCGCCACGCACGCCGCAACGCACGCCGCCACACACGCCGCCACACACGCCGCCACACACGCCGCCACACAGCCGCTACACACGCCGCCACACACGCCGCCACACACGCCGTCGCGCACGCCGCCACACACGCCGCCACACACGCCGTCGCGCACGCCGCCACACACGCCGCGCACGCCGCCACACGGCCAGGCGCTGGCGAGTGTGGGGCGTGAGTTGTTTACGCGGCGAGACGCCACCGCCCTGGTCGCGTCCGCCGACGAGCCGCGCCCGACGGCCACCATGGCGCGACACCGCAAGTCCGAGGCTTGGCACGCGCGCGCAAGGCCACGCGGTGAGCTTTCCCGATGGAGACGCGCGATGTTGCGCCGATGCTGACGGCTACTGGGCCGAGCCACAGCACCGGACGGCGGAGTCGGAGGACGTGCAGCACATTGACGTGCAGGGCGCAGACGGTAGCGAGACGTTCGGCGCCACAGCCCAGACGAATGGTGCCTTCTCGCGTTTGCGCCAAGCCTCAGTGGATGGGTGCAGTCGCGCCGTGGATGGACGCTATGGTACAGTGTGTGAGTGCGATCGCGCAATAGATGGGTGCGCTCGCATGATGGAGACGTGCAATGTGGCAGTGGAGACGTGTGACGGCGCGGTGGAGGCAAAGGTCGCCTCATTAAAGACGAGAGGTGGCATAAACGAGGCGGACAATGTTAAATCAGAGGCGCTCGACGGCGCTGTGAGGACCCCAGATGGTGCCATGTGTCCACCTGACGATACATTTGGGAGACATGGTAGTGATGCGGAGCCATGCGAAGCTGCAGTAAGCAGCTGTGCTGACGGGACGAAGATGCTCAACGACGTCGTGGATTCATTCAGGAAGAATGGGGTGCGATTTACGCGCATTAGTGTTCCGAGTGGCAATGGCATCACAATCGGCCTGTCTGGTGTCGAAATGAAGGACGGCAGTGAATCGCCGGCAGTGCTGGCACCTGCCATGCAGTTACCAGGCGGTCCAGAGGTCGGATGCATACCCTCCCCCGGCGCTGTCACTGATGCGCCCTCGTTGCAGGTGCATCCCACAGTGACAACGGCAGTGGCACAGCGCAGCACACATAAACCGCTCAAGTGCCCGAGTTGCAACTGGCACTACATGTACCGCCAGACATTGCAGATGCACGTGCGAGAGCGGCACACGGCGGCTGGCGGCGCGTGCGAGCTGTGCGCCGACGGCCGATCGTACCAGCGGCTGGTCCGCGGCGAAACGCACCAATGCGACTACAAGCCGTACCGATGCGACCTCTGTCGCTACGCCACCACCACCAAGGGCAACCTACGCATCCACCTGCAATCGGACAAACATCTCAACAACGCTCGCGTACTGGGGAGTTACGGCGGGCAGGACAACGTGCTCGCCCCTTCGCTACCACAGCCCGAGTCACAGCTCGAGCCCCAACCCGAGCCCCAGTCCGACTCTCAGGCCAAGCCTCAGCTCGGACCACGGCCAGAGCAAAAACAGAGCGACGCCAACGGAATGGGTGCACTTCGAGTTCCTCTTCACATGTCCAGCGTTGTGGCCGAGCTTCAGGCGAATGAATGTGTGCTTCGTCGGGAGGAGCGATCGGTCGTTCACTGGCATACACCTGATGTAGTTCAGCAGCCACCAGCCACCACAACAAAGCTGACAGAGCCAGACAACCACTACCCATCCGTGTCCGACACGATCCCGAGGCCAAACATCGACATTCCGCCTCTCCTGAAGAATGCACCGAATATATCACCCAGCCTTCGAAAGTCACCTTCACCAACGGAGTGCGATGGTATGACGAAGCTGCCTGTCTCCAACCAGGACCCCAGCCACGTGTTCTCGTGCAGCACGTGCATCGCCTTCTCCTCCGACTCCCACGCCGAGCTGGAGCACCATCTGGTGCAGGCGCGACTCACCAACGGCTTTCGCAGCCACGTCTGTCGCCTGTGTCCCTACAACACCCCCATCAAGGCGAACTTCCACCTGCACTGCCGCACGGACAAGCACCTGCAGAAGCTGCAGCAACACCTGACGGACGGACAGGCGGCGGCCGCGTGTGGTGTCATGAGCGGTGTGTGCGACACGATGCGCTGCAACATCTGCGAGCTGACTGGCGGATTGACTGAGCTGCGACTGCACGTGTGTCGGGAGGAGCACGCGGCGCGCTGGCTTCTGCTGCAGCACCTACGGCAGGCCGAGCGGCGCCTGTCGGCCTCCTCACGCCGCTACAACTGCACCCTGTGCGGCTTCTCGACGCGCCAGAAGCTGCCGCTGCTGCGCCCACCCGGGCCACGTGGCCCTGGGGGCCGGGGACCGTGGTGAGGGGCGGGGGGCCGGGGGGGGGGGGGGGCCGAGGTTTTTTTTTTTTTTGCGTTGTTTTGGTGGGAGGGGTGGGAGGTGGGGGAGGGTAGGTGCTGGGGAAGTGGGGGGAGGGGGGGGAAGAAAAAAGAGGAAAGTTTTTGTTCCTTTGGGGGGGTGTCCGGAGATGGGAGGGATGGGGTGGTGGGGTTTTTGGGTGGTTTTTTGTTTTTTGGGGGTTGGGGGGTTTTTTTGGTTTTTTTTTGGTGTGGAGGGGGGGGAGGGAGGAGGAGGAATAAGAAGGGGAAAAGTTAGAAAGTAAAACCCCGATACCTAAGTCTTGATGTGTGTGTGTGCGTGTGTGTGTGTGTGTGTGTGTGTGTGTGTGTGTGTAAGTGTGTGTGTGTGTGTGTAGTGTGTGTGTGTAGTGCACTTGTAAGGCGTGTAAAACGAGGACCAAATTTGAGTACACCCGAACAACCGAGTACCGGAGGTGAAAAGACAGTACCAATTCCGGTCCTCGCTATTTTTTCACTAGTTAGAGGCGATTCTTATCGTCGTCTAAGTCACGTAACGAAGTTTCATGATGGTCCTACATTTTCGCGAAACATGTGATTGTGTGTGACAGGAGTGTAAAAGTGTGTTTGCGAAACGACGCGTCAAACCGTGTGTGAGAAAAACCGATGGAACCTCCGGCACTCGCTGAATAGTGGTGGATGGTTTATTTTACATACGTGGGTGATACTGCTGTGGAAAGATGTCGAATTGAGTGCATGAAGAAATCTTACCTGTATTATATGTCTATTTTCACTCTTTATAATTATAAAACATCTTACTTTACTAGAAGTAGAGCATATATTGATACGTATCCTGCAGCACTATCAACAGCTGATGACATATTTGGAACTGCATTGTGGGTGGGTCTGTTTTGCTGTCTTAGGTGGTGCTGAGTGTTTAATGCTGGTAATGTATGCTGGGAATGCTCAGTGTTTGGAGGTGGTTTTTTTTTCTCAAAAAGTGTCTTCTATTCCCTAAATTATACATATAGAAAGAGGATTGCAACTTTGAGATCTCTGCTTCCAAAATTACGGGTATCAAGTAATATTTGCCATGAAAATGATAGCATCTACTCGTATGATGTCAGGTGCATTTATGTTCGATAGAATTGGAGCCACTAATGATTTTTAAGTTTAGCATGCGACGAATGACAGTGCATTTCAAGAATCGGCTTCAAAGCAGATCATATTTAAGATGACTTAACCAGGGGCGAGGGTGGGAAACTCCTCTACTTCCAGCTCGGGGAGCCGGCCATGTGCGTGCTTTGCATACATCTGGGGAGGGCGCCTGTTAGAGCTGACATGCCCCATTATGCCACCGTGTAGCATGGAACCCCATTGGGTGGACCCCCACCCGATGTGAGTTCTCCAATTTCCTTCATGTATTCTGTCCTTAAGTTCATCAATAGTAATAATTGTTAAGTTGTGTCCTTCAGGTCAGCACCATGAAATGTTCTCTCACTGGCAGTAATGGAAAATTAACCTAGTTGGTGGAAACCGACCTTGGGCTTCATCAGCCCCTCGGATCGAATTCTGGTAATTTATGTTAATTTTTACGTATCATAAAATACTCCCAGACATGGTGGACCCGTGGGGCCAACCATGTCACTCCAATGTACCCCCCGAATGATCTATTTTCTACTGATGCGACTTTGGTTCTTTCCCCTGAACAATGTCCTTCTGATGCTTGTTTACGTCACCCATAATATTGGAGGAATTTTAAGATAAAAGATTTATCAGAAGTCACAGCCCTCTAAACCGACTGGGTGGATCCACAAGTGCTTCGAGGAAAGGCCTGTATATTTCAGGAATTCATGGAGCATCCGGAACCCATCCATCCTGGCGCTTCCACACAATAGTGAGGACCTACGACAGAATAGCATAAGGAACAACTGCGCTTCATTTAGGTCCACAAATGTTGCTTTCCAAATTAAAGCTATGTATCACCAAGAGGACATTCCACCACAGTTACCATATTAAATGGAGCATGCGTCTAAGTTGTGTGGCAACAGTAATTACAGAAATGCACATTTCCCCCCCTGATCCAGCCCATGTTGCGATAACCAGACATAATATACCATTTTGGGTGGTGAAGTCAGGGCAGGGCATTGTGGTTTTGAATATTTGGCATCCCAGTAACCCCTAGATCTGTCAACGCACATCACAGAGTCTGCTTAACCCGTTCCGTCTCCGATCAGATACTCACACCCCGCATCGGGGGGGGGTAGTAACCCCATCTAAAATCCAAACTAAGCGTCACACGAAAACGAAAGAGGTGTCATCGTAAAGCGCTCGGCATGCAGAGCCCGGATCCACCCCGAATAGTACAATTTCTCCCCAAAATAACGTCACTAGATGGGCTACATTTTCACGGCTTTTCAAGACTTACATTATGTTTTTGGCTCTGGGGACTTCATTTCGGGGATATTTGAGGAAAAAATATTTGGAATCAGAAAAGGACAGCGAAATCGACCCGGACCATATATTTGTTTGGCCCTCCAAAATAAAAATTTCTTCTTTTCTTAATTACAAAATTTTAAGTTCAAGTTTTCTTTGCATTTCTTTTTGTAATAGGTAGAGCAGACCAATAAACGTTGTTGGAAGTCAACAACGTTTCTCGGTCTGCTCTACACATGTCTCTGATAAAAAATGCTTACTTTAGACAGAATCATCGATTTGAACTCTAATTGGCAAATATGCAACATTAATATGTAGTAAAAGACGGAGAAATGAAAAATTCCTCTCGTACGTTTTGTTGTATCCCTAAGGATAGGCAAATGCTGAAAATGCCATTAGAATATCTGTATCCGTTAAAGCGTGATGAATGGTTGAACATTTTTGGAGGTGACTTCACTTGACCTTGACTAACTCGTTGACCCTAGATGACCTGACTTCAAAATTTTTAAACAGCATGAGATATTGATGTGGGAAAAGGTGTGCCAAATTTTGGTGCGCTGTTCCGCGCCATTCGTTCAATCCGCGAAAAACCTGAGGGGGTTGAGGACCCCCCGAGACGGCGCGGGTTAACATAGGTCCCATATCAGACACTGGACGAAGCTGCCTTTGGCTTCATGAAGCTGATATTTTTACACTGACTTGAACCACACATTTGGGTTTTTACTTTTCGTTACAATTATGTCCTCGGCGTTGTGACTGTCTGCCTCAGGCTCCAACTTCGTGATTTTTGCTGCTGGCTGGATTCGTTACTATAAAAAATGTGAGTCCTAAAATTTGAAATATGTACAGCTAACCTTAGAGTGATCTCGTAAATGTGATTCAACGTGCTGGTCAGATTTGTGGGAAAGTGTTTCAGTACTATAGTTATGGAAGTGACTAAGAGAATGTGACCAATTATTTCTGTTTGAAATGTTTTCTTTTCAGCTTGCAAGCAGTTGGTAGCCTGCTTTTAGATTAAATATAATCAAAAGTAAAACTCGAAAGTAACAATTTTGGAATTAAAATATAACTTAACGCAACTCATCTGAACCTTCGTCATAAGAATAAATGGAAGAATTAAGGTTTCTCTATAAACGTTCCCTCTTAAAAACATACCCTGACACAACCTCAACTATCCTACCCTCTTTTGTTCTGTTTTATGTGGGTAAAATGTGTGTAAAACATGTCTCGTGAACACATCAGGTCACAATGATGTGAATACGCCTTAACCTTGGAAACGGCTTATGTACATATAAAATATTAAACACATACAATAGCCGAGCAATGTAGATTATCAAACAAACCTCAATCTACTGATACTTTATTCAATAGGCTTCAACATATGGGGGATCGGTGGTGAGCCACGCCATCCTACTATACAAGTGACCCATCAATATTTAAGAGGCGCAGGTCCGGGGGGCAGATATCAGCCCCCTGCGGGGTATCCTAATTTGCCGCCATCCTAATCGGGCTAGCAAGGTCAAACCTCCCATGGTTGCTCATTCGTCTTTTCCGCATATCCTCATACATTTTTAACCTTGGGTCATCTCAGGTCAGGTCATCAGGTGAGGCGTAGTGACCCAACATCCCTTGGAGTTCTAGGTGGCATAACTTCCACAATAATTGGGCGATTGATTTCAAACTTATATCACGTCATGATCTCATCAGGGACCATAATATATGTCGTTTTTTCGTGGCATTGACCTGAGGTCAGGTCGCGGCAATCGGTTCCCCTACCATAGGGCTATGGTAAAATATACTAATGTTTCCTGGTTACATATTTGCTCTCGGAATGACCTCACAACGGTTCTGGCGTGTAGTTGGCAGCTATGCTTAATGTTACCGCTGATATTTGTGCTCAATTACCTCACCAAGGTCATCTGAGGTCACCTGAGATTACTAGCACATTGCTGTGCATTATATCTAAGTGCATTGAGTTAGAAGGCTCAAATTACCGCCATTGTGCTTGTATCGTCAAGACGTGTCGATTGATACATTACATACCCTCCCTAGGCTACTTCATGACCTTGGCCTGAGGTCATAGTTACGGAGTAAGAAGTATCCCTGCTTGGACACGTAGTTGGCGCCTCGATTGTTCTCTGTGAATCGAATAACGTTCGCCGTTTGTTTCTATTTGTTACAGGTCCTGATAATATGTGTCAATATCTGAGTGTCCCACCCGATCTCGTCGAAATTGACCTATGATGACCCAGTGACCCGAGTATTGACCTGAGTGAAAAAAAAAGCAGATCGGCGGACCTGAGCGGATCGGCGAAGTTGGTGCGGACCGTCGGACGTGCGAGTGTTAAGGTTGCAGGGCCAGTAAAATAAGTGCTAACAAGTAGGATTGCTTAATAAGATACGTGACAACAACTCTTCTAGTTATTGCATGTCCTGCGAATCAATTTATGACATAATTCACTTTGAGTTCCTTTCTATGGATGAGAAGACAGAACTGCCTTCGTAGGTTGCCCACTGAGATACAATGAATCCTGATGAATGTGCCTTTGTTTTGGGGATCCCAGTATGGGGAACCCATCCTGATCTGCATGATATCTCGCAAATAGAATTCTGGCTGTGCCACATTGGAATGCAATTATGGAAGAAAGCTGCTTCCTTGTATATGTAAGAGATGCCTTGTAGCTGCTTAGAATGCTTGATGAGTAAAATATGCGCTGATGGACAGATGCCCTGACAACAAATAAACTACTTTTCCAGTAAAAAGATGCGCTGGCAAAATCTTTGCCTTTCTTTCAAATTGGTAGCTGGCGGGAAAGGACATTACATGCTGCACTACAACACGCTCACCGAAGGCTTAATTTCGCAAGAATTTGCAAGCGGGTCAGTTCACTTGTTTACTGAAATTAATATATTCTTCACATTAGGGGCTAAATTCAATTACCATATCGACAGACTACAGCTTTTGACAATGGCTAATGTAGAAAAAGATTGCGCATACACAGCACGTTGTTACCTACAAATATACATGTGGGCATGCCTCACAACCCAGGATCAGGCCATGATTTAGGATTTCGTTTGAGGAAAACTACCGGCAAAATGTCTTCATGGATGAGATACCCTGCTTGAAGTAACGAAAATGAGGATGCAATGTTCTAATACCTATTTATGTGCCCATTGCCACGTAAAATTACATCCTTCAGATGATTTCGACTTCAATTTCAAGATAATTTTACTCCAGATAACTAGCTGTTTTTTATGGAGGAGCATGACATCGCCCCCCTCCCCCAGACTTGATCACCAATGATGATGGATTCTGCCTCGAATTTCCACCCCACCCCTAACCACAAAAAGGTGCAATGCCTTTGCCTTATTTTCGCTTTCATACAAACAACTTCGACTTTCTAGCTTTTATATTCGTGGCTTTGGATTTAGTTCCGATCTTTTGGAATCAACCCTTCGCATTATTTAACTAACGTTTTCAACTGTTGGCTCTAGCCTCTTTTTGGTTTGGTCTTTGAAGGCATGAATGTGGCACCATCTAGGTTTGCTTTAGCTGTTCAGCTTCAGATGCAGTCTTGGCTTCATTCATCTTACTATGGTTTCTGCTTTGATGAGGTCAATGACCTGGCTCCATCTCCATGCCTAGCTCTGATCAATAAATCCACCCCCACAAAACATTTTGTGGTAAATTGACAATTGGCTCATCTTTTCACTTAATCTAACTATATTCGCAGGTTTCTGTCATTTATATTTCACTGATGCAGCACTTTAATCACATGTAGAGCCAGAGGCGGATCCGAAAGCCAAGCTTGGGGCTAAATTCAAAAACGTTCCTCCAGTTTCCAAACAGCCATCGGATTTTAACCGGATACAGTAGTCGGATCTGCTTAAGACAATACTTATGTCATGAAATGTTATTAGACTTGAAGAATATGATATTTTACTGACTGCAAAAGCTAGGCAAAATCGGCCTCCTTGGACGAGGAACATGGCTCCCTTGCCCGTCCTTGGATCCGCCAGTTTGCATAATTTTTTTTTCTCAAGTGTCCTCAGATATATTGACTAAATTTTGGCAGATACGATCAATTATCCAAGAGTTTAAGAGGATGCTATCTAAACGTTGATATTTTATTTGGTTAGTTTATGGTACATTTCATAAACCTTCAACTGAGGAAACATCTGATGCAGTGCGAAAAAGAAGTGCTTGACGAGTAGGTTTAAGTGCCAGGTCTACATGAGGTAAAACCAATACTGTATAAGCAGGATAGGTATAGGACCCGAATAGAAAGTGATCCTGCATCATTAGAAGTCAGCTTTCTGGTGTGTAAGCACCAACCTAGAAGCATACCGGAGGTAAACTACTTCCACGATTGACCGTCAACACATAATAAAATGGGGGCAACGTTTATCAGAATAGTTGATGCTATTTATACGCGCTTATGTCTTCAGGGGGCCTTTGCATTCATTTCCTGGTCCATATTTCCTCTCAGTACTTAAAGCCGCTTGCTGAACATCTATTTCTCCTACAGTAGCACTCATTTCCTCAGCTCCTTATTGAAGGTATATTGCACGTGTTGTAAGCTGATGTAACCTAACCTACACCTATGCGTAAATTATTAACCTTACATGGACCTACTGATAGTTGACCCGATTGTGCTAAACGATGGTGATGGTGATGGTGTGAAGCGTGAGAATGGGATGGTGATGGTGATGGAATGGATAGTTGCTGACAAAGATGATTGATAGTTCATCCTAATTGATGCGATCAACTATCTGCTGGTGTATGCTAGGTTGGTTTGTAGCACTTTATGTAGCATGTAACAATGGTCCGGGGAAATAAGTGTCACATTAGGGGAAATAATTCCTTGACATTTGTGCTTAAGTGCTTGTTGGCAACCCAGGTTGCAATGTGTTGAGATTTAATTGGGAATCAGTGAGGAAAACCAGTCAGGTTCTGGCTGTCTAATTTGAAAATACGACGGTCTTGCCCGCTTGCATCCCAGTTAAATGGAAACCTGAGAATAAACACTAGAAAGAAGGGTCTGGCTGAGTTCTGGATAAATGGACGCAAGTGCTTCACTAAATATCGTCCGAAGTATATGACATGCCATGCATGATAACACTTCCAAACCCTTGTTTCCTTATCAGACCCATATTCAACACTCTTCGGCAGTTACATACCTGTCTGTAAATTGACACCTATCCCCCCAGCATATTTCCCAACCAACGAGTCATGCACATAATTCTCCACACGCAGCCACGTTGAAAAAAAACCAAAACATTCAGGTTTAAATTCCTAAATTTCCTTCGGGAGGGACATATTTGGTCGGCGGGGCGCTTCGGCAGAAAAATTCGTAAAGCGAAAGGTGTGGAGTATACCGGAGCACAATGAAGGGTGCTTTTTCGTCTCCAAGTATTCCTCTTAGAGGCGTCTATCCCTCGTAGTCCTTGACGAATGAAAAATCAGTCGAGCGGCAGGGGAAGGAGTGCACTCGAGCCCAGTGTTGGATTTTCACTTCTCGGTCTTGGATTCGGAGTGTATAATTTTTTGGCTTGCCAAAGTATGGAGTGTATAATCTTGAGAAGCACTATGTTATGGGGTGTATAATTTCCCAGTTTGCCAAATTATGGGGTGTATGTTGAAGCACCAAGTAACGGAGTATATACATTTTATATATAACGAAGTGTATAAATTTTGAAAAATGCAGTGATGTCTCCTGGAATGAAGAATAAAAACCCAGGGGCCTCGGTAGCTTAGATGGTGGAGCGTGGAACTCGAATCTCGTGGCCGGCGGCATTTGCAGTCCACCCACGACCAATCGGTGTGATATAGGGTGGCGGCGCTATGCAACCTTGCGGTTGAATGCGTCGTAAAATAACCCGATAATTCTTCTTCCTCAAGAATAAAACGCCTTTAAGTCATTTGTTAGGTTCTTATCCTAGTGTCTCACAGACAACCAGATGGGGTCCACCACACATCGTCGTCTGAAGTCATCCACGTTACGTGAATGACTTATAAGGCAACTTCCTGAGCATTGGTAGAGAAAATGATCACAAAAGTATACTTAATCGATGTCAACCAAGTTTATATACCAATACCTGCCACTCCTAGCATAGGTACCAACACCGCACAACTAATACAAATTCACTACATACCTCGAGAGCAGGACGTTCGTGCACCGCTGGGTCTAAAATGGGAGGGTCTAAAATGTTACTGCGGGATATGGGTTTCGGAATATATAATGGTTCAAGGAAAGTTATACTAAAACAATCCGTCTAAAATCTTTTATTCTCTCCACGATGAAATTTTCTTTTTTCAAATGAGAAAGCTGGAAAAAATATTGAAGTCAATCCTTATTAATATTAAATGTATTTCAATGCACTTTTTAGTTCATGTCAGGAATGTTTAGTAGAAGCAAGAAATTCCTTGGAAGGATGAAAAGCGACTAGACGGGCGGGCATATTGCTGCTGTAAAACAGACTATCGTCACGGACGAGCGGAAATTAGCGTCTCATTTCGCGCCATGATTGCTATGAAATACCAAAAACTGAAAATAAGTTAGAGAAAACTGCCAAGAGAATTACAGGGAACTTTTTTCTCAATTAATAATAATCAGGACTGTGGGAAGAAATTAATCATTGGATCAGAATGAGGCTTATAAGAGTGTAGAGGATTAGGTCAACACACGTAAATCTGAATTTGTCCGGAGTGGGGAAACCTCGCGGTCGGAGTGGCATGAATGCAACTATTCCCGCTTGTTGATGAAATTCGGAAACAATATAAGTCATGAAATCGAAAGAAGGTGAAATTTCTGGTTCTATGGGTCTTCATTTTGGAGCAAAGTGTTAGCAGGTTTTAGGAACGTTTTGGTACCATTCAGGCAATTTTCATGGGGAAAATCCTTCCGATATCTTTTATGTATATCGCTCCTGACTGCTTAATAATATAAATATGAACAGTTTTATCCATCCCATTTCATGCAGAACATATCATTCTCCAAGTAACCAAGAAAAATGCATTATCCATGGCTTTTCGTGGCAATGGTTCAAATAGCTCCGGCCGGAGTGGGAGATGGAGAGCGGTGAATTCATTGAATCCAAGAACGCGGTCGGGGGCTGGTGAAGGTGAATTCCTATATTTGGTTAGCGGAGCGTAGTGGTTTTTTTATTCAACGAAGGATTTTCTGTAAAGCTCTTTGCTGCTATCCGGATGGAATTGACTGCGTGTTTGGCTCGAGGTACGAGAGGTTGTATTATCTGACTATGTAGGTACCTACCTACTTACCTATATCAAATATCTTCGCGGTAATTCGAGTCATTGATTTGGATAAACCAAAGCTGTAAGCTTGTGTTGTGTGACGGGATATCTTCAGATAATACAAGGAGCAGGACATGATAATATTAATTGCTGCGATGTTTTGTCGACAAGCGTAGAAATGAACAAAACTGATTGCTTTGCTTTTGTCTGGAAAATCTTGTTTTAACTTACCACATTTTGAAGCGTGAATGTTTTTCTTTCAAAATGGGGCTGGGCCTCTTCAGTGCACATTGACTGCAGATATTATAGATATGCATGCATTCAAGCATTATTTGTGCATTCATGAAATGTTCAGGAATTATTAGGTGCATCCTGTCCCCATTCTCCATTGAATACCATTATACTTTTAACATTCCTGGTCTGTGACTTTCTGAATGGACAAATTTGCAGTTTAAGGTGATTTGATTTCTTGAAATGTATTTTTCGTGCAATGATTATGAATGTGTTCATAATGTAGGTACTTACATGATGTGACCTCACATTTTTGGCAAGTGCAGTTGGGTAGCAAAATGACACCAAAAAAGTGACTCGGGTTTGGTTGGGGAAATATACCATGAAATGTGATGTTAAAAAGGAATAAAAGCTGCAGCCTAACTGGATACAAGAAAGCCTTTTTTAATACAAATTTTCTAAGCAGTTTTTTCCTTTAACAAATTAAAAGTAAATGGCCTATTCTAACCAAACAGCCTATGCTAGCCCGAGTGTTTTTTTAAATTCAAAAACTTTATTTTATAATCCTGAATGATTCTGAAAGGAATTTGATAAATGGATAACTTACAAAAAAAAACATAGCATAACTTAGCCAAACCTAATACCTTTGTATGGTTCATGGAGGCAAAATGTGTGTAAAGCATGTGTGGAAAAGTAATAGTGCCCATGACAATTCCTATGCTGTAGCAAAACATGGCTCATATCCACCAGTATTTTGGAGATTTGGGGGAAGTGCTACACTTTGTGGCTTACCAGTTGTGTGGATGCCACTCTAGCTCTTGGTGTTCATCCATACATTCTTCTGGGCACATCTGGACTCTGTTCTGAGGTTTATCCACAAATTGAGAACATACACATGAATGCATTGGTGGCTGTTTATTAATTCACCTGCACCTCACCAGAAATCGCACATGCACAAATGGAATGTTATAGAATGATATGGAAGATGGAATGTTCAGTGGCATTAAGATCATATTCAGACTGCAGTGATCCATATTTTGTCATGCATTGACATATGTCGTACTTGTGCATGCTAGCAAACTGATATTCTTCCAATCTGGCTGGCATCTCATTTTCGGCTCCACTCCTGCCTCCTCTTGGAATGTGCCTACAGATGACCCAAAATAACAAATGTGTATTATCCTCAATTATCCTGGAAACTTCATGTGGTAGGGGACCCAGTATGACTGAATCTTCTTCTCCACCCAAGTTATCACTATTGTATAATGACATCTAGCTGTCTTGCTAGTTAAGTATGTCTTCATCCAGCAATGCAAGGAGTGTATTTTTTCCGGAGTGTATAATTCTTTGGATTGCAAAAGTTCCAAAAAAGGGCCACTTTTCCAACGCTGCTCGAGCCTTCTGGCCTATCCAGCCAAAGGGGCACATTTCACATTTCACACATGCTCCTATGCTTATTCCCTATATCCTCCCATGCTCTGTGAATGTTTATGGTGCAGGAGAGTAAATGAAGTGCTAACAAGGACACACGCTTATTTAGTCATAGTTATATCAGATCCATGGGTATTGCGAGCGCCCTGAATAGCCATGGACTCGTGTTTGCAGGCATTCCGCCACTCCCCCTCTCCTCTAGGAACCGATTATTTCCTATATTGTGCAATAAGATTGTATTTTCTCGAAGTCTAGCAACATTATATATGATAAATATGGTATCAAACAAATCTTAGGAATATCAGCGGTTAAAAAATCGAATAATTTTTAAAGGAAAATAAATCGGAGATTTGTTGTGAAAGTTCATCCCGCCAGGCTTCTGGATCCGTTCCCGAGCTCGCAGATTCACCACCTGGCTCGGCCGCATGCCTAACGCATCCATAATTTCAATAGTCTTGCTTCAGCCATCACACCGTGCTTGTAACTCTAAGCCCCGCATTACGAGTCGCCGGCTCGTTGCAGGACCTGACTAATTTGAATCAACCTCAAAACCTGACTGTTGTGTTCCGATATTTCCAACTCTCTCCGTTGGCGTAGCCCACAGTCTAGCAGTACGCCCCTTATTGCTCGTCATGTGAGCAGCAATCGATTGGCACCAGCGGAGAGGATGCGACGATACCTGAAGCAGCATTATGTCACACCAATAGGTTACCAATACTGATCGGTCCAATGATATACTAGAAACCAAGAAACAAATAGCATAGCTGAAGTTGTACCCGATTTCAATTTTTATATAAATAGCTTTCGTTTTCACACCTGTATCTATAATCCACGTATTCACTCTTCTTGTATAGTATCGAGACGAAGTTGGGATTCCCATATCCTCGCTTGCAAATATTGAACTTTCAAGAACATAATGATCGGGAACATATGACCATTATGATCACTATGTTATAATGACCCTTTCTGATGAGACATGATAAGACTACACAAGATATTTATCGCGCAACAATATGCTAACCTCAACACGGAATGTATATTCTGTTTTGTGAAACACGTATTTGGGGAGAGATGCCATGACTGATGGCGTCCACATGAACATCGTGTTTTGAATCGCTATTCATTTTACATTCAGAGGGAACTAGAAAGTGATAGATATTTTATTTCCTGTGGTGTTAGCATCGCGAATAAGGCGTGCAGGGCATTTTCATTTCTGCGCATGTGTATCACTATTGTCATGTTTTGAACACTATCTGAAATTCTGCACAAATAGACGAACCTCAGCCTAGTTTTAGCCATCTTGACGCACCTAGCGCCGAAAGACAAAGAAAATAGCAGACTGAAACCGCACAGGATGCCAAGTTTTGTTTCAAAGATTGTTCGAACCGGACTTTTTATAAAATTGACTGCAATGCTTCTCAAAGACGAATAAGTGAAAATCCAGCAAATATTGCTAAAGTTCGGCAAAACTCGATTCGATTTCCGCATTAACAACTACGAATCCAGACGTATTTGAAATCTGGTGGTGAATATCCCGCATTAAATAACACCGCAACAGACAAACACTATTCCAAGTGGTCCACAGGGCTACTTACTCTTAGCGGTTAACGACATGCAGTACGATTCAGACGCCAAAAAAAAACAAACTGATGTTCACACGCGAACTCGGCGTTTCGCTCCACATCTGGAACCGTCCTACCATGACCATTACACTACAGCGATACCACAGAAATAGTAGGACACTACTATCATCGGCATGACCAACATCGGCCGATCAGCTCCACCTGTGCTCAGTAAGGCCGCTCAGCAGAGACGCCACCAACACCGGTCCGGTCAGCTCCCCCAGTACCCAGTAGTGGCGGTTCGAGAGAAACGCCACCAGCACTGGCCTAGTCAGCTCCCACGGCACTCAGTAGGAACCGCTCGGCGCGTACCCCACCAGGACCAGCTCCCACGGTGCATAGTAGGGGCCGCATGGTTTGTACGCCACCAGCGTCGCCGGCCAGCACCCCCACACTCAGCAGGCGTTGCTCAGCAGGGATGCCACCAACACTGGTCAGATCAGCTTCCCCGTTACGTAGTAGGAACCGTTCGGTCCTTATGCAACTAGCATCGATCGGTCGACTCCACCGGTACTCAGTAGAGGTGACTCAGCAGTGACACCGCCAGTACTGGTTCGCTACTCTAACGGCATTCAGGCTCGGCAGGGACGCTACCAGAACCTGTCCAGTCAGCTCCCGCAGTAGTCAGCAAGGACCGCTCGACAGAGACGCCACCATCACAGTTCGGCCAGCTCCAACGGTGTTAAGTAGGGACGGCTCATCAGGGACACCATCAGCACCGGTCCAGTCAGCTTCCACGATACTCAGCAGAACAGAGTATCGCATTATGTTGGCGGCGAGAAAAAATCCTTGCAATGATCCCAAAAGGTCATTTTATGATAAAAGTTGCTAAAGTTCCAGATTACTGCGTGCTGTTTTCGTTGCCGTTCCTTACCATTGTTTGTTTGTTAATTCCCGCAGCAGGGGGATTCGGCAAAGGCGCCACCAGCATTTGTACAGTCGGTTCCCCTGCGCCCGGAAGGAGGCGCTCGATAGTCCTCCAAACTTGACGTAGAGCTTAACGTGCTTCAAGGTGAAATGGGAGACGGGTGAGGGAAGATGAGCCTTTATCTTGTCATATCGCATGTTTTCACATTGTGTCCGATGCATTCGGGTTTGAAGAATGGATTGAAAGTCATTGTATATATTATGGAATGCTTCCCCTTGCCGCTCTCCACTACTGCGCAAGCTTAGTAGCAGCGGAAAATTAAGGAGAACACATTGTATTTCAAACAACATTATTACAGTATTTCAGTACGGTCGGACTAAGGAGCATCTGATGTTCAACACAATTTCATGATGCTCCGTGATCTTGACTTCGAATTACCGAAATTAAGTTACAAGGGAAATAGTCGACGTCACCAGGAAATATACGTTGCTTCCTAGCGGATGTCAAGCTACGTCTTGCTGCTTGATGCCAGGTGCCAGACTCATTATCATATACTTGTGGCTGTGATCAGCGTCGATACCGCACAGGGCGTTTGAGAAGACAACGTGGATGGGTATAAAGCGGTCCTCGCATGTGGTGGATGGTAGGAACCCTTCACACACGGTCCTCGATATTCACAGCACGTCCGCACAGTTCACACACCGACAGGGGCGGATGAAGGGAATTTGATTATTCGAATATTTTCTTTCTGGAGGCTCACCATTTCTCCGGATGTGTCACTATTTCCCTGGATGAGGTGCCTTTTCTACTCTCAGAGGCGCCTTCGCTTGAAAAACGCTTTGAGCGAGGAAAGGAGCAAACGCCCGCAGTTGCACCCCCTGGTTGCGCCCGTGCGAAATCGGTCCTCGGTTATCGCATCGGTCCTCGGTATTCAGTTTCGCTCTGATGGCCTGTCATGATATTTTTCTCCGTAACTCTATAGACAGAGCATGACTAGACATGCACGACTAGTACCATTCGAAGTCTGAGCCTTGTCAACTGGTGCCTTCATATGGTCCTCGATAGTCGGTGACGAGTCACAGTCCTCGCTTTGCACGCCTTACACGTATGGGTGTGTGTGTGTGTGTGTGTGTGTGTGTGTGTGTGTGTGTGTGTGTGTGTGTGTGTGTGTGTGTGTGTGTGTGTGTGTGTGTGTGTGTGTGTGTGTGTGTGTGTGTGTGTGTGTGTGTGTGTGTGTGTGTGTGTGTGTGTGTGTGTGTGTGTGTGTGTGTGTGTGTGTGTGTGTGTGTGTGTGTGTGTGTGTGTGTGTGTGTGTGTGTGTGTGTGTGTGTGTGTGTGTGTGTGTGTGTGTGTGTGTGTGTGTGTGTGTGTGTGTGTGTGTGTGTGTGTGTGTGTGTGTGTGTGTGTGTGTGTGTGTGTGTGTGTGTGTGTGTGTGTGTGTGTGTGTGTGTGTGTGCGTGTGCGTGCGTGTGCGTGTGGTGCGTGTGTGTGTGTGTGTGTGTGTGTGTGTGTGTGTGTGTGTGTGTGTGCGTGTGTGTGCGTGCGTGTGCGTGCGGTGCGTGCGGTGCGTGCGGTGCGTGCGGTGCGTGCGTGTGCGTGCGTGTGCGTGCGTGTGCGTGCGTGCGTGCGTGCGTGGGAGACACCTAGCCGCAAACCATACGTCGCGCGAGTGCGCGATATCGCTGAGATACGACAGCACGAGATATCGACACAGTTGGCAATGCTAGGTTGTCTGGCTGCACATTGTGTTAAGTGCGCCCCACGAACCAGTTGTCGATCACCGGTGATGACGAGGCCCGCGTCCTCGCATGGCTGACTCACTGGCCTACCCACCGTCGGTCTTGTCCACGCTTTCGTTCGCTGTCCGTGGCGAATGCACAACTCCAGCAGGCTGTGCGCATTCGCAGCCTGGTCCTTGTCAAAGTCGCCGCCCACCGTTATGGGCTGGTGAGCCTAGGGCACCTACGGGCCCTGCCAGTCGCGGCCAGCCAGGGTGACCACCGTTTGCTTTTTTCTTCTCGAAATGTGTCGCTCCCAAAGACATTTCTGGTGTGTTTTCGTCCGTCGATTCCAAATATGTGGTCAGACTCCCAAATTTCCCGATGAACATGGCTGCACTCGGCCCTGAAAGCCTTTGCTTCTGGCGAATTTGTGGATATTTCGCGGTCCTTTAAGCGAACTATGCCAGTGAAGCTAGACATCACGAAACTTCTGTTGCTTTCCAACGCGTCGTAGATAACCTGGCGACCATGTCTTATAGTCACCACACAATAGCGGTCGTAAGACTGTTCCCGTCCGGCGTAGATGTGGCGACTCGGTGGTGGCAGCGGCGGCGGCGCGTCACCATCCCACAGCGGGCCGCCTCGTGGCGAAATAGCGAACGTTAAGACGGCTAAGGCGCATCGATCACTTGAGACGGCTATTTGCGGTTCGCGTCGCGTGCAGAGGGACCAGTTGCAGTCCGATGTAAGGAGTATGTCAATGGGGAACGCAATATGGTTTTAGATTCAATCAATAAGAATGGCTCTTTAAGCACTCACCTATAAGAATGTGCGGTGCAGACCCCTTTGCACCTTGTCTGTATACTTTCCAACGCCGTTTTGTGGGCCATTTTGGGTATGGCATTGAGCTCACTTAATACTTCCTTTCATTCAACATGTGAACAGCGAAGGCACGCAAGTACTCCTAGATCTGCATCTATTAGTCCACCTCCGACCACGTCAGTTGTCAGTGGAGTACGACGACACGCTTTCAAAGGCTCTTTTATTCTCTTCTCGGGCAAAACGCATGCAAAATCATGGCGACAACGGCTGCGGCGGTGGCCGATTCAAAAACTGAACCGACAGAACTTTTATGATGTAAGCCATGTTCGCTGCAGTCAGAACGGCACCGACGGCACTTGGGGTTCACCGCAATGGCGGTATCGGCGCCAAGCATATAGTCAACACAACTGTTGAAGCATGTGTCTTCGACGGCATCATGTTCAGGGGAAGCCGGCCTTCATCGCTTGACCGGGACAACGCCACCGGAATGCCCTCTCGGCCGTCCTGGCGACGGCAGCCGGTGTCGACGACGGCTGCCATGGCTGGTGTCAGTCGGTGTCGGCTTCAGTGTACGCGCTGTCGACCGAGTGTGACGGGGCACGCCAGTCTCCAGCGACGCCAGCAGGTGTTTGTCCGGCTCGGCTGCGTGCGCCTGCTGCCGTGCTGCGTCTCGCCAGACGTCCACCAACTTGGTATAGTTCTGAAAGTTGGAGTTGATGACCGGCGCGACGAGAACTCTCACGACCCGGTCAGCACGACGGCGCAGACGGGCGGCCTCCTCGTCCCCGATTGCTTGCTGGGTGGCGTCAAGCGCGGCCAGCGACACGTGTTCAGAGTGGTTTGCTGCGCTGTGCTGCGCTGTGGTCGGCGTGTGTAGCCGCGGTCACCGGGTCTGTCCGACCGGGTGACCGCAGCGACAGCATGTGGCCGCCGGATTGGCGGCCCGGTGTTGCGGAGTTTTCACGGCGCCAACCAATAGCTTCAACGCCAAGAAGTCTGCAGAGTTGTTGGATATCGCGTGCATCCCTGGGGAGATGGATTTTGAGTCGCCGTACGGCAAGCAAACGAACCAGGTCAAGCTGGACAAATGCCGGGTGGTGTCGCTCAAGACGGGTGTTCCCCGTCATATTCAGTGGACGGAACTGGCGGTGGAGTTGACAACCCTGGCAGCTCTCACCGCTTGGACGGCCACGCTCCTAGGAATTAGGCGTCAAGAGAGGATTGCAGCGGCGCTGTCTCGGTCAGGCAGTGAAGACCGGCTTGGCGTAAACTTGATACAGTCACATGCACTTCTGCCTTCAACATTTTTGTCAACGACAATTGCCGTCGCAGCCGCAGTGAACGTGGCTTACATCACAGACGTCCTGCTGGTCAAATTTATCCGGTGGCCACAGCCGTAGCTGCCGTCGCTTTGGTCCCCACGAGTGCTTCCCGTCGAAAAATGGAATAAAATAACCTGTAGAAGCATGTATCGCTAATCTCTTGATAGGTGGTATCTGGTCGGAGATGTACTTTGGACGTTTTGGTATGACCTACCATTGCCTCCACGTTGAATGCAAGGAGGAATTGAACAGGTTCGAAGCATACCCAGGGTAACGACCGAAGAGGCTTCTTTACAGCATGCAAGCAAGCTGTAAATAAGTGTTGACCGTGCTGCCATCATCTAGGTGAGTCAGCTTGCTCAAGGATTCATCTTGGTGGAATATAAAGCAATGTTACGTTTCCCACTGACGGACACTGTGAGCATCAGAGGAGTATAGTACGTCTCTATGTGGTGCGAACTGGAAGTAGTCGCCCTAAGTGATCATTGCTCATCTACCATCGTCAAGTTCGTTACTTCAGCGCAGTGCGGCGGTCCGCCGCCGAGTTGACGACAGCGCCATCTGCGGCGGACGGGAAAGCGCTCCTCCCACGAACGCTGCTACGGGGGGACGATAACAGATATGACTCTCAGATTAGCAACTTGTTGAAGAAACTGTGATTGTTTGATGGCAATAATTTTGGTTCAGTTTGCCATAGTTGACTTTGAAGATAGTGAATTGTTTGCAAAGGGAAAACCTTCAAGTGCCGGGCGCGGACAAAATTGTAGAGCGGTCTAAGAATCTGAATAAACATTCTGAATCGGTACGTACAAATGTACCAAAATCGCCTCTGGGAGAAACACTGAAAGCAAGTGTTAAAAGTGTCCACCCTGTCCACAGACAAGCAGACTACCGCCCAACACCGGATCTCGTCGGACACCCCAGTAGGGCCGCGGCAGGGGGTTCGGCTGGGACTTATTGTCTTGGAAGTCCAGCCAGGAACACTTCCTTTGGTGCGACGCACTGTTTCGCTGTCATCACTGTCACTGTCACGACACACTGTCAGCTGCCAGGACCTTCAGCGTTGCATCTTTGAATGGGGACACCTGCGATCCGTCTTCCTATACTTCGGTGGCTATCTGAATAGCTTGCGATCTGGCGGGACGCGTCTTTCTCGACTTCATCTTCTGCCGGTAGTCCACCGGGGCCCTAGACAGGGCGACCGGGATTGTGTGTAGGTTCCCCTTCCGCGACGTAGCCCAGAGGTGACGTAAAGTCCGGGATGAGCATCGAAAGAGGCGCCTTCTTCACGTCGTTGAAGCCCCCGGTGTGATCTGGCGTCCACATCCACGTGTTGTTGGGTCCTTGGACACGGGCGTTGAAGTCCCGACGGTCGATGACGATGTTCCGCTGACGGCGCAAATGAATTTGCATCGCTGTCATGACCGCCTCCATCCTGGCATCCTCGGGAATAAGCAGGCCGAACCGGACCACCCGAGTCCAGTCGTCCATGGCGGCCAACAGAGCAGCTCTCTGCTCCGCGTGCTGGAGACCGATACCGGTCAGCAAGCAGTACAACTTGCTACCTCTGCGAAGTCCTTCAGCGGCGCTTATGCCAGCCGAGCCACTTATGTGACGGTCACCGGCGCCGTACCCGAAGCTCAAGCGGACGGACAGTACGCACGTGAGCATGGTGCGTACTGTCGGACATGAGCATGGCGATATGTTGTTGCCGCAGAACAGTCTGCTGCTGCTGCTGGGCCACCAGCTGCGTGAGCAGCTCCACGGCGATGGATTTTCCTCGGTGGCCGTCCCTCCGGCCGCCGTGCCTGACGGTCCTGCGCTGTCGTCCATGCCCTGCTAGGCAAGGACGACAGGTCACCATTGGTTGGTTGGTTATTGGTTTTACGACACATCGACCGTTGAGTCATGAAGCGTCGCCAATCTGTCACGCCAATTGATCGCGGGCGAAGAGTAGCGACAGGTGAGACTCGAACCCACAACCTTTCGATTGTGATGCGAGCAACTTACCCCTAGGCTACTCGTCCCCCAGGTCACAATTGCGAGAATCTACCGCGCACCGCACACCGCACACCGCATACGCATAGAACACGGTCGCTCCAATGTCGGTGCGACACATTTTGGTCCCATGTCCCCAGCTTGCCCTCGAACGGAGACGTTTCTTCGGACGTACCTCTGTCTCTCTTCGGGAAGTGCTGGAGGATGAGTCTGACATTGTTAAGTCGGGACAGCTTCTCAAATTCTTTTTGGAATTTTAATTATCCGCGATGTTCAACAGTCATTAGCATTCTTATGCAAACGTTGTTATTCCCACTTTTGTCATTTAAATGAACCGACATTGTCACTTATAGCTCATCGCCTGAACTGACGTTCACGCACTTCTATTTCTAAATGACTTAAGTTATGGATGCTACGTGACCTATGCAGTATGACTAAATGACTAAGTTATGCCGCCACAAAACTGCAATATCTAGCATAAAGTGCTGTCCGTTTAAGAGCACACAGACAGCACTATGTTACGTCTCAAATCGGTTGGAGCTCGAAATGACCATGACTCAGAAACGACCTGGCCGACCTGTGGGCTGCACTTTCCATGGATAGACTGCTCATTAATGGCGGCCGAGCCCAAATAACTTCGGCTGCCATGACAGCCATGTTCTTGAAAAATATGGCAACGTGTCGAAAAAATATCCATCACAACAGAACAGGAAACATCTTTTAACGGGTCATCGAGAGCCAACTTGCTCAGATCACGCTCTTGATCTGACAGCTTTTGGTACCGGTGTACATGGATAAACTGGTTTTCCGTACTCCTTTAATCTTTTTATGTGAGACTGCAATCGACGCTCCGCCGGGGAAGATATTGCGATGCCAATCCTTATTTACATCGGCATCAGGTGAAATCCGTGGTCGAATTAGTTTCTTTAAGTTCAGTATTAATTTCTGATATATTTCTAAATAAGATACAGGTGATGCGACTTTCTTAATCGAAGGCCAGTGTACAGTCGCAAGGCGAGCCTGCCCAAACATGACCCAATGCGATGGCTTCAGGCCGGTGCTCGCTCCAGAGTGGAACCATCTCGGATGATCCCTCAGCCCGGCCTTGACCCGACTTGAGCGATCTTATCCCGGCACTGATCCGGGCCGCTTGACCTCAGGTCAGTTCACGGCCACGCCGACGCTGACCTGGGCAGCCTGTACGAGCAGCTGCGGCGTGAGGAGGAGGACCTGTGCTCTCGGCGCGGCCTCATTCCCGGCAAAGACGAGCAGACGTTCCAGATCTTGTTGCCCAACAAGTTCCGCGACTACTATGATGAGCGCATGTACCCCATGCAGCAGGTGAGCGGCCGCCGGCGGCGGCGGCGTGCCGATCGGCATACTGGGGATGAGGTGGGGGTGGGGTTGGGGGCGCCAACCTGCCCGATGCCAGAGACGGAAACATCGGAGGGAGGGAGGGGAGGGCGGGGGGTCCCACGCTTCGCGGAGACTAACTGGTAGTGTCGTTTTGTCCTCGCGTCTATTTCTAAGTTGAATGTTAAAACTGCAACGTATGGCGCAGTCGCCACTGTTATCGTATGTAGCATCTACGTATAATGCAATAATGCCTGGACGTGCCGTGTGATGAGCAAATAGAGGTACGAAAAATTCGGAATAAGAGGCATGCAAATTCATTAAATGGCGATATCTAACACTAGCTTTGCATAACATCACAAGGTACTATTATGGGAATGCAATCCAAGTTGAGTAAAATCAGCACTCTTGTGCTTGATTTAAAGCAAGCCAGACGTTTGAACGGTTGGTTGTCAAATAATCCTGACAGAACCATTGAGTTGTTTAGTGACAAAAGGGACATAGTGTTTTCCGTAAAGGATAATTAATGTTCTGGAGAACAAAAATTCATAGAAGGGTTTTTTTTCTTTTCCAATCCTGCGTATGATTAGATCCCCGTCGTATGCGCGGCCGGAGTGTTTGGCAATGTCGGATGCCGATGCACGTTCTGTCGAGGGGGCCGGGCAGTACGTGGACTGATGACGGCGACCTTGATCAGATGGCCGGCACGACGGTCCACCGTGGCGGCGGAGCCGGCGGCGACTCCTGCACCGGTCCCAAGGAGCTCCACCCCAGCATCAAGGCCTACAACACCATGAACAAGTTCCTCTCGCTCTTCATAGAGCACGTCAGTCGGCAGGCGGGCAGGCGGGCTGTGGGTGGGAGTACCGCGGGCTGTGGGTGTGAGTACGGTGGGCTGTGGGTGGTAGTACGGCGGGCTGTGGGTGGGAGTACGGTGGGCTGTGGGTGGGAGTACGGTGGGCTGTGGGAGGGAGTACGGCTGGCTGTGGGTGGGAGTACGGTGGGCTGTGGGTGGGAGTACGGCGGGCTGTGGGTGGGAGTACGGCGGGCTGTGGGTGGGAGTACGGCGGGCTGTGGGTGGGAGTACGGCGGGCTGTGGGTGGGAGTACGGCGGGCTGTGGGTGGGAGTACGGTGGGCTGTGGGTGGGAGTACGGCGGGCTGTGGGTGGGAGTACGGCTGGCTGTGGGTGGGAGTACGGTGGGCTGTGGGTGGGAGTACGGCGGGCTGTGGGTGGGAGTACGGTGGGCTGTGGGTGGTAGTACGGCGGGCTGTGGGTGGGAGTACGGCGGGTTGTGGTGGTAGTACGGTGGGCTGTGGGTGGTAGTACGGCGGGCTGTGGGTGGGAGTACGGTGGGCTGTGGGTGGGAGTACGGTGGGCTGTGGGTGGTAGTACGGTGGGCTGTGGGTGGGAGTACGGTGGGCTGTGGGTGGTAGTACGGCGGGCTGTGGGTGGGAGTACGGCGGGTTGTGGTGGTAGTACGGTGGGCTGTGGGTGGTAGTACGGCGGGCTGTGGGTGGGAGTACGGCGGGCTGTGGGTGGGAGTACGGTGGGCTGTGGGTGGTAGTACGGCGGGCTGTGGGTGGGAGTACGGCGGGTTGTGGTGGTAGTACGGTGGGCTGTGGGTGGTAGTACGGCGGGCTGTGGGTGGGAGTACGGTGGGCTGTGGGTGGGAGTACGGCTGGCTGTGGGTGGGAGTACGGTGGGCTGTGGGTGGTAGTACGGCGGGCTGTGGGTGGGAGTACGGTGGGCTGTGGGTGGGAGTACGGTGGGCTGTGGGAGGGAGTACGGCTGGCTGTGGGTGGGAGTACGGTGGGCTGTGGGTGGTAGTACGGCGGGCTGTGGGTGGGAGTACGGTGGGCTGTGGGTGGGAGTACGGTGGGCTGTGGGTGGGAGTACGGCGGGCTGTGGGTGTGAGTACGGCGGGCTGTGGGTGTGAGTACGGCGGGCTGTGGGTGGGAGTACGGCGGGCTGTGGGTGGGAGTACGGCGGGCTGTGGGTGGGAGTACGGTGGGCTGTGGGTGGGAGTACGGCGGGCTGTGGGTGGGAGTACGGCGGGCTGTGGGTGGTAGTACGGGGCTGTGAGTGGGAGTACGGCGGGCTGTGGGTGAGAGTACGGCTGGCTGCGGGCTGTGGCTGGGCATTCGGTGGACTGCTGGTGGGCTGTTGGCCAACCCAATTGAGGTACCGAACGGTGCGGATCGTGTGCTGGTTTGCTTATTAAGCCGGTGTAGAGCTACTGTTTTTGGTCGATCGATGGTGAAGGCATTGCTATGCCCAGTTATGATTAGTATGATTGATGGATATGTATATCTACGGTTAAATTCCCCCATGATTAAGTTCTCCACCGACGGTGAGACCTATGGGTGGAACTGCACATACTGTACCAGTCTTCATTGAGTGTTTTTCAAATTGTTTTTCATTAGTTGTCTGTCGCATTTGCCCAATTCTGTTCATGAGTATTTTATTTTATTTGGGGATTTATTTTGCAGGCCATCAAGGACGTGGACTACACGGTGAAGGACAAGAAGTTCTTCGAGAAAATGATGGACGTTGAGTTCGCAGACTCCGACGACAAAGGAGTCTTCTACAACGGTAAGCGCGACCTGCCGGCACCGAATCTCCCGAGAAGAAACGGCCGTTATCAGTGAATGGCTTTATTCCTAGCCGGCGTCTGTTGGCGTGTCACCGTCCTGGCTGCGATGGAAGTGTACCGCCGACGAGCTGCTGCTTAATTGATACAAAGGTGGTTGGGTTCGGACGCGAGCCCACGTCCGTCGATGGGACTTGAGCGTGCCGGTTGTTTTCCATCAGCCCGTGCCGTGTGTCCGCAGACTCTGGACAGTCGTTTCAGCGTGCGCTGCTGTACGGCAACGAGTGCGCCCTCACAGTCTTCGACATCCTGCTCTTCTGCTTTGTGGACATCGTGTCGTCGAACGTGCTGCTGGCCGCGTTCGTGGTGCACTGTGTCGGCAAGGTCAGTGGGCACGGGGTGGCCGCTGTCACTGGAGCTGTCGTGGAGCAGCACTGTTTGCAGAAACCGCCGTTCACAACCCCCAGGATTGATTATGCTCGACGAGCACGTGTACTATTGGCGTCACAAATAACTTCGCAGTCAGGCGTACCGGTATCTGATTATCCTGCATAGGTATAGGCGTGGTGGGAAATGGCATGCCTTTGCAGGCTATTCAGGTGCCAGGACGCCTGGCCTGACTGCCAAGCTATTTGTGACGCCAATGGTTTCATGACTGAGAAAAGTAAAGCAAAACTAAGAGTGAACGAGGCGAAATCGTACCGAACTAAGACATGCCGGGTTATTCGTCCACATAGTCTGCCGCTTGTTCTCGTTTGTCGGCCGTCTTGTGCTTCAGTCACGTCCGAACCATCTTCCGATTCCGGCCGAGCGCCTGTGCTCCCTCCCCCCTCCCCGACAGGACAGCATCACGACATCAGTTGTCTAACACCACTCTCATCGTTGCAGCTGATAAAGGCGGCACGCTACTACTTCGGTCGACGCAATCTAGCCAAGAAGACGCTGGTGGACGAACGGTTCCTGGTATGAGGCTGGTGATGCGCGTAGTCTCGACTTCTGGTCCAGCACCCCAGGTGGACCGTAGCGTGCCGAAGTAGCCGCCAGCAAGCCCCTGCTCAGAAGAGACAGCTTCTGCCCTGGGCCACAGCAGCTCCTGCCTAGATGATATCATGCCCGCAATAGCTTAGCCAGCAAAAATCACATTAGTGTCCGCTGCCAAAGACACACCACGCCCACACTAGCCTTGCCCGGGAGAGCACTTCACAACGTCTGGTGCCAAAGGGACACCACGTCTACAGTAGCTCTTATCTAGGAAATGTCACGCTCACAGTAGCTCTTGCCTAGGCGACGACACGCCCACAACAGCTTGGCCCGGTAGGGCATCCAGTGTCTGCTGCCAAGGAGACACCACGCCCGCGGTAAATCTCGCCGCTGGGATACTTTGCCCAAGGTAGCTACTTCCAAGGGCTCCAAGATACCACCCCCACAGTGACGGTGGCATTTAGAGACGCCATGCTCACAGCAGCTCCTATTCAGAAGATTCATTCACAGTAGCTCATGTCCAGGAGAGAGCCGTCCACAACCAGTTTCTGCCCAGTAGTGAGTGCATCCATAGATAGCTGCTCGTGCCCTAGAAGGAACAGTTTCCCCTTCAATGGAAGCCAAGTCATCCACCACGCAATAGGTTACACCTAGTGAGAGCTAACTGCACTTAGCTGAAGCGCAGGAAAGCACGCCAAGTCAGCTCCTGATCGGGCACACTCTTGATGACACGATTTTCGTTCAATCGCCTGTGTCGTTACGTCAGCGACGGAGACGTTCTTCAAGAGTTTAGAAGCTTTTCTGTTTGCGTCTTTCTTCTTGTTTTTGCTGTTGCTGTTCAGCTGTGGTGGAATCGAGTGAAAAAGATTGCAGAATAGAACACGTACTCCCGTTTGGAAGTCACAGTGCGAAGGAATTTCTCTACTCTTGCCCTGTGCTAGACTACACTGCAGTTCCGATCGGAGCAGACTTCTGCATATGAAGAGCTGCTATACGGACAATTGTTGGATCTGAACTTTGTAATCATGGATGTGGAGAGGACATTTCTGGGTAAACGAATACTGTTGTTCTTCAACCATGTGACATCAAAATATCAGTTTGCACTATCCAGTGAATCTTTTACACCCTATCACAGACCAGTTCACTGCAAAACAGCATCATTCAACCCCTAAATCAGAACATGAAAAGGTGATTGTCTGGGGAGTATAATGGTCTGGATGCAAAACAAAATCCAGGAATAGCCGGTTTTTCCAACATTGATCGGACCGCAACACACAGGCAGTTGGCTCAGAGCGGTGTATCACCTCTGGTGGTCTATTTGTAACGAGTAGAACGTCGGAATGTCATGCGCCTGACCGTGTGCCACGTATCACGGGTACCACGGGTACCACGGATATCACGGGTATCACGGGTACCACGGGTATCACGGGTATCACGGGTACCACCAACTGAGGTGGGCGCGTGCCGATCGCCTGTGACCTGGGCCAGTCAGATCGTGGCCTCAGCTGACCGTTCACTTGACCGGCGGCGCTGGCACCGCCGCCGGTCAAGGCAACCATCACGGTCATGGTCACGTCAACCACCGGTCATGGGCAACCATCGCGACTGTAACGACGAACCGCCGGTCCGTATCGTCACTGCGCACCGCTTGGCGAGTGTCGAGTTGATGGAGACACCGCGGCATCTGTAGCAGGGAAGAAGCCGATCGGGGAAGTCGCATAGTCCGTAGGCTTTTCTAGTCATGCAATCGCGGTCTTTGTGTGCTTTGACGTATTTCAGTGATGTTCAGTGTGTTCGCATTTTTTTTAAGGAGGCATGATTGGTTTGCATTCCTATTAGTGGTTCTACTTCAGACGCATTCAATTCGTTGTGATAATTGCATTGCTAGTCGTGTGTGCTTGTAGAATTGGACAATTTCCCCGTCTCATGTGATGGCCATGGGAAGTTGGTGCAGCCCACCTGGTGTACCACTCTATGTGTGAAGCGTGTACGGACACCTGATCTCACGGGGCTGGCCATGAGAAGCTAGTGCCGTCCACCTGGTGTACCACTCCGTGCGTGGAGCGTATGTGAACACCTCTGACCTCACGAGACTGGCCATGAGAAGCAGATTTCGTCCACTCAGTATCGCCTTGCGTCTCTTACAACCATCCGTCCATTGTACCTGCGTGCTGGACTGAATATAACCACTGTCTGTGAGCGACGTCCGACACAACCACGCCGGTCCACGTGGTCACCGGTGTTTGGTCAGCGACAATCACCTGATTTGTGTGTCGCCTGACAGTGGATTGTCGTGAGACACACCATCACCGGACATGGCATTTGCACTGGAGTTCTGCGCAGTGCTAAGCTTCAATACACAATCATTCGTGCGGTCCTCCCCTAAGTGGCACTGATACAAATTATTGCAAAATTATAGCATGTGAGCGGCATTTGGCCGGACGCTGTTTTGTGAATAGCAAATGGAGTCTCGTAGCAATTTGTGTGCCAGTCAGTGTGGACATCACGCTAAAGGAGCGGTGATATGAAGTGCTCCTTCAGTATATATAGTCTCCGTCGCCGGGGTCGCGCCCAGGAATAGTCAGTGGAGCATATTTCCTCGGAGGACGTCTTCGGCGGAAAAAGAAAACATTCGTTGAGCGGGAGGGATGTACTCGAGCATACTGAATGGCCGCATTTTCCTTGAAGAGGGAATTTTGGCTGAAAAGTCCGTTGAGAAGAGTGGATTTGGTGGGAGTACACTCTAGCCTTCCTTAAGTGACGCCTTTCTCGATCAGAGGCGCCACCTATGCTGAAGAGGAGTAGCATACCCCAGTGCCCTCACCAACTATATCCATTGCTGCCAGTCATCATAGGAACTTCATCTCTTTTTTTAATTGAAAAACACGCAATTTCCTGTTCCTTCAAAACACGTTCAGAACAGTGTCCTGGGAGTATTGGCGTAGAAATCACAAGTTGACGCAGCTGAAACCAAGTTAATATGCTACCATGAACAAGTCCTGAAGTAAAACAAAAGCGAGGAGCTTGTTTATGGCTACCAAAGTATCTATGTGCTAACATGCTGTAAGTGTAGTAGGAGATATTACAAGTGTGTATATTTCATAAGTACATTAGACAAGATTCATACTATCCTAACATACTTTATGTATTTTTTTGTTGTGCATAGTGTGTTTGGTGTTGAAGTTTAAGAAAGAGTTTAATTGGCAGTAAGTTGGGGGTATTCATAAGTGCTGTGTGACTGTTCATTTTTCTGTCTAGCCAAAAGTGATATCAAAAGGGGTATTCATATAGTTGTCTACTTGTGTGGAAGACAATTAGATTAGACATTTTGTTTATTTATTTACAAACAAAAACAAACAAGCAAACAATTGTTTAATAGTTTCTGCTTTTCTTGAGGTACTCAGATAATTAACTGACAGTACAGGAGGTAGCGATTTATAGTGAATGATAGTTGGCTTTTTTGTCGGTTGTTTAGCTAGTTAATTTGAATCTAAATCTAGGCATAAGCTGCAGCGTTTAGGGTGGTTTCGACCAGGATGCAGGCACTAGAGGAAGAGATTAGGACCCTTAAGGCAGAGCTTTCCAAGCTCAAGGCTGCCCTTGTTGCACAGGGTAGGCAAGATAAAGCAACAAGGGGTCACTCCGTAGCAGGGACATCATATGCCCAGGTGGTCGCAGGCCACCAGGTAGCTGAGGCTTCCCCTACTGTGGAGGTGGCTGGGATCTCTCGAGAGGGGAGTGTTAATAGTGAACAGAGGAGGGGTAGTTCTGGTGGGTCACAGGAGAGGAAATGGCACGAGGTCAGGGGGTGGAGGATTTGGAGACGCGAACCTAAGGAAAGGGTCAGTGAGTGGCAGGTGGTAGGAGCGGGAGGAAGTCTAGCCGACCGGCCCAGCGGGCAGGCATATTAACATCAAATATGTTCCAGGCATTGGATGACTGCCCCCAGGATAGTGGTAGTAATGAGTCAGTGCTGGTCCTAGGAGACTCGTGTGCGACATTTAGAGCGCGTATTTTGCAAAGGTAGGATGGACAGGAGGTGCATCACCAGGCCTGGTGCCAAGGTGAGGGATTTCCAATCTGTTGGAACTTGATTTTGTGAAACAGATCTACAAAATATTATACTAAGTGGTAATGCCAGTTCCTTTTCAGCTTCCCGCAATACCCTAGCCAAAATTCCATCGGGTCCTGCTGCCTTGTTTGGCTTTTTTCCTGATATGATTGAAAACAACATCACTATAAATGAAATCAACATCATTTATCCGATCACATGTCACTGAACTATGGTGTATGCTCGGCAGATTGGTCATATCTTCCAATGTAAACATTGATTTAAACTGCTTGCTCAGCTCCTCAACCATCTCAATATCCTCACCCAATATAGTCCCATTTACTTTCAGTGGACCAATTGTGCTAGAAACTTTACTCAGCTTGTAGAAACTTTAAAAAAATTGTCCGTCCCCATTAAAGTTCCTAGCTAAATCCAGTTCTTTTGCTCGCTTTGCTGCTCTAGTTTTTTGCTTCACAGTGTCCCTAGCCTTTTGATACGCCTTTAGATTTACGATAATGGAAGCTTCCTTAAACACTCTAAATGCAGCTTTCTTAGCCTTAATTGCTTTTATCAAGTCTGGTGTGTCATGCTGGCTTTCCCATCCTTCTTTTGCGTCTTTGCTTTTGGGGGACATGCCTAATCTGAATGGCCTTCAAGATTTGAACTTTTCCCACATTTCACAGGCATTTAAATTGGAGAATTCCTCTTCCCATCTTATGGCACTTAAAGCCGCTCTCATGCAATCCAAGTCTGCTCTGTTGGAATTCTGAGCCTTTACCAAATTATCCTTAACAATTTTCACTACATGTACCTTGAATCTAACTATGTTATGGTCACTTCTTCCCAGAGTTTCTCCTACAGTCAAGTCTTGAACCAAGTAACTTAAATCCGAAAATACAAGGTCCAAGAATGAGCCATGCCTGGTAGGTTCCGTTACAAATTTGTAGTTGCCGATTAGAAAGTAAGTGCCGAGCACGGGGAAGGACGTGTATTGGCAGTGTCCGGCGGCCCAGCCACGAGCACCTGCCACGCGTCCCCTCGACCAACTGCGGGCAGTCACCCCCGCGCGCCGCCGACCTAGCCGCCCCAACCACAGACCGCGCTGCAGAAACCGCTGACGGCCGTGACCACGTGACCACGTGACGCGCGGAGTGCCACGTGACACCGGCTTCACCGGCGCCGGCGGCCCTGCGTGGCGCAGGGCCAGCTCCAGCACCAGCTCACTACAAAATTGGTGTAAGAACAGGTCCTCTTTCCTAAAGCATTTCCTAAACATTTTGCATGATGGGGAGCGAACACCAACATTTTCATATCCTTTTAGATTAAAGTCACCAAGAATAAGGCACTTCCTTCGAAAGTTCCCACTGATTTCCTCACAAATCACCTCATCAAGCTCCAGTTGCTGAGAATGTGGCAGGGTTCCTGATCGGTAGAAAGCTCCTATCCTCAGTGTATTGCTGTTGCCTTTTCCCACAGCGACATCAAACCAAATGGACCTAACGGATACATTTTTATCCCCACCTGCTACTTTTTGGGAACTGAATAAGCAATTCACGTAGAGCATTACACCACCCCCTTTCACTGCTGGATCCCTATTGCATGAAAACATATTGTATCCCTGGATCTCATAGTCCTGCAAGTTATCTCCAAAATACCCTTCACTGAACCATGCCTCCGTAGTGCAAACAAAGTCTGGTTCCTCCTCAGAAACATAACACTTGAACTCATCAAATTTGGATCGGATACTCTGAGCATTAAACATCATACACTTAACATATGCTCCATAACCACCTTTGGCTTTTTCATGCTGAGGAGTTCTTTTATCACATGATTAACTACCACTCTGCCTCCTTGAACTACTGCTGTCCATATTTGCTGACTTTGAGGTTCCATTGCCTTGGCTGACATTGGAATATCCCTGAGATGGCAATACACTTTCATCCCTCCCCACCCCATTTCCTAGTTTCCCCGAAGGACATGATCATACACTTTGTCTAACACATGGACCCCCTTCTCGGAGAAGTGCAGGCCATCCGTCTGATAGAGGTCCCAGGATCCATAAAACCTGCTCCACTCGTCTACAAATGTAAAACCTAGCTCATGGCCGAGCTCACCTACCCTGGCATTGGCTGCCAGTGCCCTAGAGCTCCAATCAGGGGAGGCTCCCGCCCTAGGCAAAATTGCATTTACAATGGCTCTCCTATTGCTATCCTTCAGGGTGGCAAGAAGGGCCCTATAGTCTTGCGGCAGCTCCTCACTCCTAGCAGGACCTATGTTATTCGCCCCTACTTGTACTATAACTGTACTAAACTGGTGATCACTTGTGGCCTGTGCCACCATTGGCACCAGGTCCTTAACCCTGGCACCAGGCCTGGTGATGTACCTCCTGTCCCTCCTACCTTTACAAAATACCCGATCTAAACGTCGCACACGAGAATCACCTACGACCAGTACCGTATCCTCACTACTTCTATCCTGGGCGCAAGATAGTGCCTGGAATCTATTCGATATTGCTATGCCTGCTTGTTGAGCAGTTCGACTATACTTCCTTCCACTCCTACCACCTGCCACCTGCCACTCACTGACCCTTTCCTTAGGCTCGCGTCTCCAAATCCTCCACCCCCTGACCTCATGCCACTTCCCCTCCTGTGACCTACCAGAACTACCCCTCCTCTGTTCAATATTAACCCTCCTCTAGAGAATTTCCAGCCACCTCCACAGTAGGGGAAGCCTCAGCTACCTCGTGGCCTGCGACCACCTGGGCATATGATGTCCCTGCTGCGGAGTGACCCCTTTTAACCTTATCTTGCCTACCCTGTGCAACAAGGGCAGCCTTGAGCTTGGAAATATCTGCCCTAAGGGCCCTAATCTCTTCCTCTAGTGCCTGCATCCTGGTAGAAACCATCCTAGATTTAGATTGAAGTTAACTCGTTAAACAACCGACAAAAATTAAGTTAAAAAAATAGCCAACTATTATTCACTATAAATCGCTACCTCCTATACTGTTAGATAATGATCTAAGTACCTCAAGAATACCAACACACTAAGCAGAAACTATTAAACAACTGTTTGTTACAAACAAGCTAACTATTTAAATCGTAAACTCTATCCTAAACTTTAACACCAAAAATACCAAAACTTATTCCTCTACACTACAGAAATATAAGCCACGATGCCGCGCCTAAAGACAAGATGGCGCTGGGGAGCCTCGCTAGGCTGATATAGTATAATTTGCGTATTACAAAAGTCCTTATCAGATAAAACCTAAGTAAATATATTCACATAAGTAATTCCTAAACACTTATCCACAGTTTAGCCTAGTGCACTGCCCTGTTCTGCAACAAATTATCTGGCAAGTTGGAGCTCCACATCCACGTGCTTCCACTGTGACACCTGGCGGCAAACTGACGTTGAGATGGACGCTGAGACGACATAAGCATATGACGTTGAGATGGAACATACACAAGAAACCGAATCTGCGCAAACAGACGTATCACCTATATGAAACCACAACGATTGAACTCATTGAGAATATTAACCATGTACGACATACTTCGTGTAGATCCAAGTTTTGGCAGTCGCATACTTCATTATCCAGCATAACGTCGAATACGTTCGACACCAGCAGTTCAGTTCACAGTTCACATCACGCTCAAACCATCGGCAAAGACGAGCTGGAGAGTAGTGATACTTCGGCGCCTCTTATGATGTGCACCGTGCCACATAATGGGCATACTGATACCAGCTTTTGGCACACCTCTCGCATATGATGCGGGAAGATTTTTCTTTCCATGTGTAATCCAGTAATTTACGCTGTACCGCCTGATGTTGAAGACATTTTCGTCCTAAAAGTGGCTTGCGATATACCTGTTTGAAAACCTGCTTTAAAATTACATCTTTTTGAAACGTCGCAAAGCTGTTCATAGAAAAAAAAACAGCCAACTCATAAAGCATGATTTGCATTTCTCTAAGAATCTCAGAATCGTGTTGAGAGCAGCTGAAAACCAACCAAAATCGCTGGTGTTCGGGTGTTAACGGCCGGCTGAGTTCGGATGGGATGACCCATTATCATAATTATTGTCAATGGCAATTACACGCACCCCCCGAAACAAAACAAAAATATGTTCGATTACCTCAGACAGCCAGAAAGTAACAGTCAACACATCTGACAATACCATTAAGATGTACTATTGGCGGCATTTTTAAGTAGGCAGACTAGGAACCTTGCCCATGTCTTCCCTGCATGCATGTACCGTACCGCACCACAACTATGCATGTGTTCAGAATACCTACCAGGCTGGGAAATCCACTCGTTGAGGCTTTGGCTGGTAAACTGAAGTGCATCGTGGAACAAGCAACTTTGGACCATATGTGAGGTGGGGCCGTCTATGTGCGTAACACAGCGGGCAATTCCGTTGCGCACGTTTGTTCCCGGGCCCGTCACGTCTTCTCCACACTGAGTCTCAGGCTATATATGGCCAGTCAGCAGAATAAATGGGCCGGCGTTTGGGTCGGGTGGAACGCCTGTGTTGCCGTGATCCGGTTGGGTTGTAACAAGGACGCGGGATAGTAAGAGGCTCTAAGTTGCACTTTTAGTCGTCTGAGCGGCACAATTAGCAAACGATTCGTACACTGTTCGTAAAGCTGACATTTAAAATGAAGCATGCAGCTTTTTTGTAAAACATGAGGCGGTGGAGATGCATTTATAGGATTGATTTATTGGCGGCGTGGTGTGGGTGGGCTCGCAATATGCTTTCGTGGCACGTCGGAATTATAGGACTGGCCAGTGGCTTGTATCATGCTTTCAGAATGTCAGTGGAAGATTAGTTTGTTTCATAGAGTGGGGGTTTTCTCCGAGTGCGGTGGCGCGGTAGTTAACTGTATCCAGAGAAACAGTGAGGCTGTGGTGGAGGCGGCATCAAGAAGAAGACGATGGCTTATGTCCCAGAACAGGAATGCGTGGCTGGAAGCGTGTGACAACGGCAGCCCAGGAACATGCGATGGTGACGGTACGCTCAATGAATACCTAGGCAGATAATGCATGCTTGTATTGTAAAAAGTTCCAAAAAACCATAGACGTTGTGATGCGATTAAAATATTTGAGGATCCGACAGATCAGAGAAGTGTGAGTGCAGAACTGGAAAAGTGTTTGGTCTGCCATCCATGCCATATTTGGTCACATTTGTCATTCTTATTTCTCGGGAAGTAATTGTTGATGCCCAAGCATAGACACAGTGTACAAATTTGAAAAATAATGTTATGTTTTTGGTGTGATCATGCAGGGAAATACCGGCCCACTGGTCTTCGGCAAGTGACATCTCTTTCTCTCTCTCTCCCTCTCTCCCTCTCTCTCTCTCTCTCTTCCTCTCTTCCACTCCTTCCCCTTCCTCCCCTCCATTTATTGCTGCCGACTTGGCAATAAATGACTGCAATCTCGCCTGGGTGCCTATTTTTATTTCTACCGTTTGTTCTGCCAGGCCAAGACGATTGAGGGAGTGGTAAGACCTTTAGGTTAATTATTTCCATGCAACATCCATGCCTGAACAGGAAGTGATACACAATGGCGACGCAATGCCTTGCAACGACACAATCAAAATATTCTGAAAATAACTTTGATAAACTGCAGACTATCTACTGGAGAAGTGGTATGCTTGCCTGGGTGTTTTCTAATGCTCTCGTATTCCATTGACGGAAATCAGTCGCAAGGCTCGACCCCGGACTATCTTATTCCCGTCAAGGAGCTCAGAGTCACGGGGTTTCACGTCGGACTGTCTCATTCATGTGACACGGACATAACCACCAGTTCATCGTCTAGCATTGGCTTGGTGGTAAAATTGGCGGAAGGCCCATTCTTGAGTTGGGGCACCAGTGACATTTGACATCGTTAACTTTCCATTCCACACCATGGTTTCATCATAAATTTGTTATTAAGGGAAGATGCAGCGCCTAATAATGTCTGACAATGTCTGACAATGAAGTGTCTCGCGGTGCTAATTGTCTTTGAAGTAGAAATAAGCTCCTACAAAAGGTTGCAGATATGCTCTGTGTTCACAGGTGTGTCGGCAGTCTCTCCAACAGATGCGTCCCGAGGAGCAGCAGCCATGCCTGTTTATGCATGATAACGCCGGTATCCACACTGCCAACTGTCGATGTTTAAAGAACCACACACACATGGTGAGCTATTCCGTAATACTCAGTGACTTCATTCAGTTGTGACGTCCCCATGAAAGGTGAAGAATCATATTCATTTGAGGAATCTTCTGTGTCAACTGTGTCAAGCAAAAGTTATCTGCGCAGCGTGATAAGTGATTGTGATCCAATAGTGCAGCGTGATAGTCAAATTAGTACATCAATGCTGATGTACTAATGATGTACACGCTGCACTATTGGAAACTGGAATATTTATCGCTAGTTAGTCGCTAATTAAATACGCAGATGTGAGTGGTGGATTTTGTGGTGCCTGTCAAGAGATGTGTTGGAATCAGAGCTCTGAGATGGACACTCAGAGCCATTGAACTTATACCCGGGGTTCTAAAACTCGCAAACGTCGAGGTCCTATAGTCCATTCACGTGCCTAATGGAAGTTTACCTCAGACAATGTTGGAAAATGTCTGATAAAGCTCTGGGGGAGCAAAACTTCTTTACAATACGCAAAAGAATCACCAAAAATACTAAAAGCCGATGTAGCCAATAAACGAGCTCCACAGCCTATTTATCGTCACAAAATCTCAGAATAGTAAATCAGCAAACGTTAGAAATTTCTCCTTCCAGGCCATTCTTGAATAACATCAACCATGACCATCTTCTGTCTTCGCTTGAGTGAAAAATTGTGCTCTGCTAGGCAACAAATCTGAATTATCGCTAGGCTTTATACGTCTTAGGTTGCATTCCCCTGTTCATATATTGATATATCTTGAACAAATGCGACTCTGGGTATTCTTGGCTATCTTCAAGACCACTGAGGCAAGTCATGGGCAGCCTTAAGCACGTACATCAAGCTAACGTTGTATTCGTATTCGTATTCAGTGACGAGTTCGCCAGAGGCGTATTTGTAAGTTCGCCAGAGGCGTATTGGTATTGGTATCGGCATTCAGCGACGGGTTTATGATACTTCGAATCAATCAACACTGAACACGCTGGAAGGAACTACATAGGTCTGGGATTACTATTTTAACAGTTAAGGCTTTTAAGGCATAAGCCAGTTTCTTGGGTTGCCTCCAATTTTTTTCGTTTTCACCCAAACCTGCCGAGATTTGGTATCAAGTAATAGACTGTGATGAACCATACTGCAAAATTTCAAGTCGGTACATGTGAAGTTCAAACTTCTAGGCCAAAGGTTACCTTCATTTATTAGGCGGTGATGTTGAAGCGATATCGACCGAATGCGAGGTTCGGTTGCTATCGCTTCAATTTCCATTAGATGAGCGTCATTCGACTTGAGCGTCATTCTTGCTATGCAGTACCAGAAAGCTAATCAACGGAATTATTTGTTAAGGACAAATAATTCGGATCTGCCGAGGTTATATGCCAAGCTGAAACTTCGATCGCCGATTTTTTTCCTCAGTTTTCTCTGAAACTTTTCCAATATTAGTATCAATCAATAACCTGTGGTGAACACTCGAGTAACATTTCAAACCGGAACATGTCAAGGTCAAAGGCTTGATTAAGTTATTCGATGTTATCGCGTTGCGTAGCTATGGCTTCAATTTACAGAAAGTGGATGTCATTCGTGTTGTCTTGTTGTACAGTATCAGAAAGTTGATATTTCGGAATAATCTGGACGGGTCAACATTAAAACTGATTTCTTAAGTAGCCTCACATTTTTTTTGTGGTTTTCGCCCAAGCCTACCCAGCTCCATTTGAAACCGGGACATGTCAAAGACAAAGGTTTGATTGAGTTCTTCGATGCCATCGCGTTTCGTCGCTATGGCTTCAATTTGCAGAAAATGGATGCCATTCGTGCCGACGAATAGACAGTCGTAACAATGCATGTCAAGTGACAGCCCATGGTGAACCCTCGAGTAACATTTTTAAACCTGCATATGTCAAGGTCAAACCTCATGGTCAAAGGCTAGTTTGGACTTTTCGAAGTCCTCGCGACTCGTCGCTATGGGTTCAACTTGCACCAAGTGGGTGCCATTCGACGTAGCTTGTGCTGTATTATAATGTTACCCAATATAACTAATTTCTAAGGTCAAAAGTCAAACCGATTTCTTTGGTCGCCTCGCATTTTCTTCCTCGCCCTAACTTACCCACATCTTGCATCAAGCAATAGCCCGTGGTGTACCTCGAGTAGCATTTCAAACTGGGACATGTCAATGGTACTCTAGCAAATTGTTCAGAAATCACCTTAATGTTAAAAGTCAAGGGTCAAACACATTTCTTCGATCGCCCACGTTTCTTCGTTTCCTCCTAAAGCTACCCATGCTTGGCATCAAGAGAATGCCCCTGGGCAACCCTGGAGTAACATTTCAACCCGGGACATGTCAGATCATCCCTCAAGTTCAAGGGTTCGTTTAATTTTCAGAGTCCCCGCGTCTCGTGTCTATGGCTTCAATTTGCATTATGTAGGTGTCATTCGACGTCGCTTGCCGTACGTTGTCATAATTTTGAGATATTGAAATAATTTCAAAGGTGTCGGAGGTCCGGCGTGTGTACAATGATTAAGTGTAATATGAATAGGAGGGTCAAGTATATTTTTGCTTCCAGCCGTTTTGATAGCAAGCACTCGTGTCCTATATGACTAGGGCTCCCCCAAGAAATCCGTCATAACCTGATCGGACGGTACTCTCATCGCTGGTTTTTAATTTACACTGCCACATTGCTGTTCTGGACATATAGAATAGAAAACTTTTGTCAAATTGCCGCTTTCCTCTTAATGGTTCGACAGAAGTTCAATCTTTCAAGAGAAGCCAAACGTGAATGCGCACAATTTTACAAATAACCGGAGTTCATAACCGCGAGAGAGCAATGTTGTAATCAGGGTTAGATCCAGGAATTGTCATGGGGCCACTTGTCTGGAGGGGTGTCATTTTTTTGGGGAGCGGCGCCACTGCGAAAGCACCTGGAGAGGCGCCTCTGGATGCAAAATCCGAGGGGGTGGGTTGCATTGGGACATTTCTGAAAAAAAAACTCGACCTTTTTACTTCACATTTAAATTTTTACTTGGGGCGCCTCTGGTTGAAAACAAAACCTCGCGCGGGTACACTAGAGCCTTTTCAAAGGGACTCCTTTTCCTGACCTGGGGACGCCACATTCCACGTGGGGGTACATGCCCTCGGTGCTATACCGTTTGTCCACCCTGGTTGTCATTGCATCGAAATATGTGCCAGTAAAACATGAAGGCATGGGAAGGATAGCTGTAAGTCCATATTTTCTACCATAAAACCATCGTCGAATACTTTATGATTTTCCTGTGACGAGAGGGCAACGTGTAACACACAGCATTGCTCTATGGTGATCGTTAAATTGGGTTCAGCTCATACGGCATAAGACTAGTTGTTCATTGACAGTGCTAAGTAGTGAACCTTGCTAATTTTGATGTCTTTAAAAAAAATATTTTTTAACAATAGTAAATCTGACAAATTGTAATACAATGAAATATAATTCAAGTGGCTGAAAATGGCATTGAAAAAGTGGCTAAGTTTCAAGGACTTTTTTGTGCGGGGGGGGGGGGCAGGCTCTCCTATCCTATCCAAACTTACCGCGTCCTGATTTGTCCCTCCCCCCTAATTTCCAATCAGTGGTTACACCCATGCTGGTAAGGCAGGGTTCGAGTCGCTTCATGGGCTCGCATAGACTGGGAGTCAGTTCGCAACTGGCCACATATGGCCTGGATGGCCGAACGGGCAAGCCGTGGCGGTGTATTAACGGCAAATTAACGTTTCAGAAAAATTATGTTATTTGACCTGACCGCTATTCTTGTTTTAGAAGGTATTTTGGAAATTTTTACATTTTCTTTTCGGAATACCATGTTAATGAACGTGATTCAGAAGATGTGACCACTCGTTTTCTCCGGAAATGCTTACTTCTCGGTTTATCATTGCGATAATTTCCATAATGCGCCATTTATGTCACACTGCTGTTCTTTGTGCCATAATTTAGAAATCCTTAACCTAGCGCTCCTCAAACGTGACTAAAGGAAAATTCAACACTCCACGTACTTGATTCGACACTTCTTCAGGTCAGTTTCCGCCACTCCCACATAGATGACGCACCATTATCATTCCACAAGAACGCCGAAAGAAACTGAACAGGCCGCACGGCTCGGGGCCGTGACGTACGGGTGACGTCACGATAAACATTACGCTTGGGTTTTATGTTAGACATAAAGACATAAAGACATAAAAGATTAGCGCAACTATGAGCCACAAGGGCCCTTCTTGGTTGCACTCTGTACACTCAACCAGTTGCCCACCAAATCAGTCAATCATATTATAATATATGAGTTTATATTACTTTAGATAATAGTAGATTGCGGTATGTTACGTTAGGTTAGTTTAGGTTAGGTTAGGTTAGGTTAGGTTAGTTTATGTTGGGTTATTTCACTTCGTCAGTTTTGACGCTTTTCCTGAGATTAGACGGCTTCGAACATGGGTACCATTCTTCCCTGATATGATTATCATAGAGCAAAGTAAGTGAACTTAAGATCATACTGATAGGTAGATAATTGTTCGGATATTATGGAACGGTCCTAGGTATGTCATGTAAGTACGTTTGTGATAACAAACACGACTTGCGATCAGTCCGGGAACTTTTCGTCAGATTGGACGCAGTAAATTAATTTTGTTCCTCAGATTGGACGTTTTTCGTCAGAGTGGACGGCCAACACTGTAAATTAATTCTAGTAGTCCAATTTGGAGAGCGATAAAAATTCATCTGCCTGTTGAAGGATTTTCCTCATGAAACAAGGCTTCAATTTGGACGGTGAGGTTAGGTCCCGTTTAATTTGATGGCCTCCAGAATGACCACTGGCCACAGTTTGCATGAATTAGGGAGTTTTAAGGCTACAGATTAATGAAGTAAATAGATGTGCACAGAATATTTCTCTGTTGGATGTATGGTGCACATTATAGCACATCATACATCCAACATCCGATGTAGCACCATCATACATCCGAGTTATGAAAATAAAACATGCTGATTTTGTCGGGAAAAAAAATCGTAAAATTACAATGCACCGCAAATTCCGTAATATTTACGGTAGAATCCAAATGTATACACCTTGGATATATCTCGCCGTGTTCTAACCAATGTCTACGAAAAATCGTCATTTCCTAGCCTAGATATGGTATAAAAAGTGTGGAATGTTTTTGGATTTTGATAAATAATTGCATACATTTTCAAAATTCTGAAAAGCATTTTTGGAAAGGAAGTTGATCTACAGATCAAACAACGCGAAAAAAAGCTTTGGGAATTTGTTTTCATGGTCCAAAATTAGGAATACAAAATATTCGTATTTTTTAGTTTTTAGTAAAAATGTATAATATAATACAATTGGTAAAAGTACCGCACATTAATTCTCTATCAAAATTCCTTATCGCGTCTTTCCTGAAATGCACGTGATTGATATAGGAAGTGTTATATGCACCCATGTTTTGGAGGAGAATTGCACTAAAACATGGGCTAACTTTTCACTTGCTCTCCGTTGTTAGTACATGTAAATTCAACGTTTCGAACAGAATTTCGATGCAGAATTGATCTGTTCACCTTTTAGTAATGCATTACCTATAAAAGGAAAACATTTAAAAAGCATTCCAAAAAATAGAACATGCTTAAATATTTGTATATCTTGCGGGGAAATATTACTTTTTTGCGTATGTGATGGAGATCTAAATGCGTTCAGAATTGACAAGGGTTCCTTGTGCTAGGATTTCAGAGACTTGCTCTGGAATTTCTTTTCGCCCAGCTTAAGAAAACTTTACTCAAAATCTTACGTACCAAAAATGAATATTTCAAAATTTTAGTGAGGTCAGTCGCTTTCCCCTCCTCACGCTGAATATATCGGTACCAAGTGTCTGTTGATCGAACCCGAATTACGCTGTCTAGAACCAGTTTCCGAAGTCGGGAAAAGAACGTAGGCAAACATTTTTCAAAGATTTCCAAACTTTTTTGTTTGAAACAATTCCCTAATGCATTCATATTCAAGTTACACAGATGGAACCCAACGAGCCGAGGTCAGAAAACACATTTATTTCGTTCTAGCTCTGTAACTTTTCGAGATATGACTAAAAACGAGATTCGAGATTAAAAACAAATTTTGTCCAAATTTGACTTTGAATAGATGATAAATTTTCAGAGATAGGGGGTTGAGTACCATTATCGAAAGATGCAGCTGTCAATTCTTTATCGCATATTAATGTATTATTCGTCTCCATCTCTGAAAGATGTCGAGTTATTCACGTTTTCCTAAAACACCTAACTCATTTGAAAACACCTACTTATTTAAGAATGCTTATAGCGTGGGAAGTTATCGACGGATTTAGGATTTTCCCACACCAGTCGACGCACCGTGATAAGTAGGTCCTATGAGGACCAGCTAGAAGGACTTAAAGGCATTTTGAAAGATTTTAGTGATCGAACCTAAAATTGTGCAGCTCCTATTGGATCAACATGGGAAAAATGATAGTGCCCTCAAGCCTAAACTATTGTAGAAATCCAATATAAGTCAATACGAATATGGCATTATGCATTATAGCAAGTAATGGTCTGAGTTTTCGTTATGATGGCCACAGTGGTAGTGTGAGGAATTTGAGTTATATATAAGGTATGCGCGTGCATTTAGCTGCGGCCATCTGAATCTTAATTTTTGTTGGGGTACTTTCAACGCCAACTGAACATGTGTGCAAAACTATGCATGTCTGGGTGAAGTGCTCCGTATTTAGGCTATCGTAGCGTGTGCATGCATGTCGGCCTCATATGAGTGAGAACGTGTGATTTCTTCCAGAAAACATGCCACGAATGGTGGGCTACAATTGCACTCTTTATATGTTCTGATGAATGTCCATGTTATTAGCAATGCATTCGCATTCGCATTCAGTATCCCATTCGCATACCTTCCGACTTCGTTCCTTTTTCAGGATATGAACTTTATCCCTTAAAAAAGTAAGGCAAACAACAATTATTCAGTAGGACGAGCAGTTATATCTCCAGAGGTCAAGAAAGGACTTTCGGGTCAAAAATGGATACCGCAAGAAAGATTTAGTGCTTTACTTAGCCGAATGATTCCAACGCCTAGATGTCCGCTGTCCATCAAAGATGCAGCACATCGAATCACGTGACCTTCAATGTCACAGTTTGACTTCAGGTCACCAAAGTTGGTTATACCCATGTACTATTATATCTATGTACGGGGTGCCGAATAAAATAATTGTGACACATTGGATATACCTGATTTTTGCAGGTATTCGTCTACATAGCACGCACATAGAGCACGTCGATAAAAATTACGAATTATGAGCGGGGATTCATCATCGTTCGCCAAAAAGCAAATATACCTAATTTTTGTTTACACAATAATGTCCGCAAAACATTGCTTGCCACCACGAAATAACACCCAGACATTGAGTATGGCTCATGGATGTAACACATTGAACCGTCTGACATACAATCTCATAGCTTGACCAATGCTCACAAAATATTGTTTTGGCCTAGCGCTATTGCCATCTACGGGGTACCGAATAATACCTTCCTAAATACATTCATTCATCGGGTGGACATTAGCGCCAAATAACCTCCCATCGGAGAAGAAAGCAGCACATCCAAGGATGTAACCTGCATGGTGACCATTTGACCTCAGGTGAACGAAGACGTTAGCATTACACCCTATGGAAAATTCACGACGTACCGAATAACATTTTCCTGAATACATTTATCGGATGGATATTAGAGCCGAATAATCGCCCCACCGAGCAAGGAACCAAGGTCAACATTTGACATCAGGTCAGGATTGATGAAATTCGCAAAATGAAAGTATCCACCGGGATCTTTTATGTGAGCCAAACGAAGCATTGAATGCAGACTATCTCAACTTGCTGAATGCACTACGAATACAAGGAGTTGCATACCGCGTGAACTGACCTCTATCGATGACGCATTTCATCTAGTATCCCATTCAGCAACGCATTCAGAAACTCATTCAGCAATGTCTTCCGATTCGTCTGAAAAGTTTGCACAACCTTTGAATGCATACCGGTATATACATCACGGAACTATTTTTTTATACGACGAACCATTTCGCCTTCAGAGACGAAGTGGTCAGAGAGGTAAATTCGGGGTACCGCACAACTTACCCGAGGTTTCAGTTATTCGAATGATTCAAACGCTTGTGCCACCACTATCACGGTAGCATGCAGAACACCAAGACAACTGGTCACTTGAGGTCACCATTTGACCTCAGGTCAACGAAGACATCAACGTTACACCCTATGGATAAATCACGGGTTCCGAATAATATTGTCCTGAATACATTTATCGGATGGATATTAGCACAGAATAATCATCCACTGAGCAAGGAAGCAGCACATCCGAGTGTGTGACCTTCAACGCCAGTGCCACCTCGTGTGACCTCCAACGCCACCTCGGGTCAGGTTTCATGAAATTTAGAAAAAGAAGAAAGGGGTTTACTTGGGTACCACATGTGGATCAAAGGAAGCATTGAATGTATACTATCTCAACACCGATGCATGCACTATCAATACAAGAAGCAGCACACCGCGTGACCTGGCCTCTACCGATGACGCATTTCATCAGTTAGCACTAGCATCCCATTCAGCAATGCATGCGGAAACGCTCTCACCAATATCCTCCGATTCATCTGAAAATTTGCGACTATCTTCGCAGGCATTTGGCATTTGAAAATTTGGCATCACCACCAAATTTGTACATGCATCACCAAACAATTTCGTTTATACGACCAACCCTTTTGTTCAGATAGTCGGTGTGCAGTGTTGAGATAGTCTACATTCAATGCTTCGTTTGGCCCACATACGGTACCTTAGTGAGCCACTTATATTTTGTGAATTTCATCCAGCTTGACCTGAAGTCAAACGCTGACCTTGCAGGCAACATTCTCCAATGTGCTGCTTCCTTCGTCGGTGGGCGATTATTCGGCGCTAATATCCATCCGATAAATGTATTCAGGAAAATGTTATTCTGTACCCCGTGATTTTCTCATATGGTGTCATGTTAATGCCTTCGTAGACCTGAGGTCATTTGGTGACTTCGAGTGACTAGTTGACTTGGTGGCATACCACTGTGATAGCAGTGACACAAGCCTTTGAATCATTCCAATAAGTGAATTATCTGCCAAGTTGTGCGGTACCCCAAATTTGACCTCGCTGACCCTTTCGCCTCTGAAGGCGAAAGGGCTCGTTGTAGTAGCACAAATCATTCCGTGGTTCATAGGGAGTAATATTACAGTATTCGTTGACCTGAGGTCAAATAGCGACCCTGAAGATTACACGCTTTGATGTGCTGCTTTCTTGTCCGACGGGAGATTATTTGGCACTAATTTCCATCGGATAAATGCATTTAAGAAGGTATTATTCAGTACCTGGTACATGTTAAAAGTGCGAGGTCAAAACAATATTTTGTGAACATAGGCCATACTGTGACACAGTAGGTCAGACACTTCAATGTGTGGATCCATGGGCCTTACCCAATGTCTGGGTATAATATCGTTGTCAAGTAAAATGTTGTGAAAATTACCTGGTACACACAAATTTGGTAATTTGCTCTTTGTGGCTTTTTTTTGGCGAACGGTGATGAATCCATGACCATTATGGGTCATTTTGATTGATGTGCTCTATACGCGTGCTATGTAGACGAACACCTGTAAAAATCAGGTATATCCAATGTGTCACAATTATTTTATTCGGTACCCCGTACATAGATATAGTACTTGAGTAAAACCAACTTTGGTGACCGGAGGTCAAACTGTGGCATTGAAGGTCACGTGATTCGATGTGCTGCATCTTTGATGGACAGCGGACATCTAGGCGTTGCAATTATTCGGCTAAGTTAGATAATGAATTGTTTGCGGTATCCCGCTTTTGACCCGAATGGCCTTTGTTGACCTCTGGATATCGAACTGTTCGTCCTACGGGATAATTGTTGTTTGCCTTACTTTTGAAAGCGACAAAGATCATATCCTGAAAAATGAACGGAATCGGAGAGTATGCGAATAGGATGTTGAATGCGAAGGCGTTGTGAATATCATGGACATCGCCGATAAGGGATATGTGAATGGGAAAGTGAGGACAGGTGAGTTTCGGAGAGCCATGCGGCAACAGCAGTGGCAGTACCCCAGGTTGGGTCGCCAGACATGCTGGTTCTAGATTTAAAAAGTTGTCGCAGTCGCACTTCCGAACCAGGCGGCGTCTGCGGCGCGACTGCGTCCCCGGCGGGACAGAGACGTGAGCGCCACATCAACGTCAATATAAGTCGCCGGGCGGGCATCTGGCAAATTTCTCATAAACTTTCAGAAGTGTACTGTGGTAAGAGCACATACATTCTTACGAGGTGAGATTCAAAACCCAGCAACGATGAGTGACAGTCCCATTATTACATGCACACAATCTACGATCCGGTCATTTAGGAATATCAGGCGCGATGGGGGAGGGGAGGGGAAGGGTGTCAGGTGCTATATGTTTGAGGTACCAGAGCAATGGTGTTAGCCCTACTGTTCTGGACAACTCGCTGCACCCGCTGTGCGCGGCTCGCGTCGACATGGCGTGGAATCCATTGCCCCTATAGCCGCACAGGCAGGCGCCAAAGCATCCTGCTCATGGACACCAATTATTGGTCATAATCATCAGACATTATGAGTGATAACACAGAAAGTAGTCATCGTACGGAACCTGATGTCCTGCATACTAATCACGGGTCATGGGAAGTATGATTGAGATATTTCCTCATATGTAAACTTGAGGAAAATGAATTTTCAACGTTTACCAGTTTTCCAGGTGTGATAGTATCCCACAAAATATATATTAGGTGGGATCCGGAGAGGGACGTAGGCTCGTAGCCAAGGTGCTGGCGGCCGCCCATCCTTGGGCTCCCACTCGACACGACTCGAAGGATGGAGCCATGGGTCCGTACGAATTGTCTACGGAATCGTCATGGTGAAAATTTAAAGGCTAGCAATGCTGTTTATGACCACCGTGTGTGTAGTCGGTCCTCTAACATATGCTGCCCCTTACGAACGCTTACGGGTCCGTATGCAAGTCTATGGGCACTTACTAAGGTCTTCTGGTTCTTTCGAACATGTACGTGTCCTTACGGACGTCCGCGGGTCGTTTTGAAGTTCTGCGGGCGCTGAAAGACGCCAAAGGGCTCTTACGCACGTCTATGCGTCATTACAGACATTTCAGGGCTCTTAAGATCGTCGCGATTCCCTATGAACGCCTACGTACCATTGCAAACGTCTACAGGCACAGATTAATACATATTATGGGCCCCTATGAGTGCATACGTACCCCTAGGAACATTGTGCGCCTTTATGAGTCTACGGTACGTCGGAAGCGTTTCCTTACCTCTTACCAAACACCGAATCCAAGTCTTTTCCAAGGAATCTTCGACATCCAACATCTAGATGCATGTTTAAGCGGTCTGCATTACTGGTTTTCAGCAGTGTCATGCTTGGTGAAACACTGTTTCCCTAAACGAATTCATTGCGTAACTCGTTCCCACCCGAACTGCTGGGACTTCCCGTGCCGATCTTCGGTCGCCTCCTGCGGCGGCATCTGCCTAATCGCCGTACGAGACGGTCTGAATTGCGGCTCTCCCCACTGATTGTATCATAACTTTTTATATTATATATTACAGCTGTGAATCTGTTCGGTAATATTGACCTTTTCTTTTCTACTCTTCTAGCATATTAACGGGAGGTCTTAATTGTCAATATTTAATTGTGGACTAGCTTAATACAAATATGTATCTGTATCACTCTGGGTGAAGCGAAACACATATAAGCCATTGGAGCCGATATATGGATGACGCTTTTATTATGTGGGAACACCTGTCACTTGTTGGCGTGGCGACAAGTGGTGGGTGTTTCTCCAGCATCTCTATAATTGTTCGCCCAGTGTCCAGTTTACTGTGGAGGTGGAACGGGACGGAAAACTCTCATTCTTTGACGTGGAAGTGTCCAGATGTAGACAAGCTCTCAAGACCTGTTTTCAAGACAAAAACCACTTGCTCAAATATGTACCTGTAATGCGCCCGTCACCACGACGCCAACACCAAGTCCTTAACCATCCACTGTCTGACTCGCTGAGCCATCGCGGTCTGTAGCAACAAGGACGAAATATCTGGGAACGACATCTCACGTTGGACACATCTCTCAACTTCTCTCAGCACTGAAAACAACACATCCAACAGGCGTTCCGAAACAACGGGTACCCAAGCGCGTTTATCGGTCGAGCACAACAGCGGCCACTGGAATGTATGGCAGCGGGTGCACAGTGGCTCGATGGTATAGCAGCACAACAGCAGCCACTCATCGTATGGCGACGAGGTACAGGAGTTGGTCAGCGCCCTCACCAGTTCAGCCTCCCCAGGGCTGGCAGTGGTCGCCGCCGCCCTAGGACCGGCAGTGTCGACGGTGACCGTGACCGTGGCGGCGGCAGTGTCGACGGTGGCGGCGACCGTGGCGGCGGCAGTGACCGCGGCGGAGGTAGTGACCGCGGCGGCGGCAGTGTCGACGGTGGTGGTGACCGTAGCGGCGACAGTGACCGTGGCGGCGGCAGTGTCGACGGTGACCGTGACCGCAGCGGCGACAGTGACCGCGGCGGCGGCAGTGTCGCCGGTGGTGGTGACCGCGGCGGCGGTGGTGACCGTGGCGGCGGCAGTGTCGACGGTGGTGGTGACCGTAGCGGCGACAGTGACCGCGGCGGAGGTAGTGACTGCGGCGGCGGCAGTGTCGACGGTGGCGGCGACCGTGGCGGCGGCAGTGACCGCGGCGGAGGTAGTGACCGCAGCGGCGGCAGTGTCGACGGTGGTGGTGACCGCGGCGGCGGTGGTGACCGTGGCGGCGGCAGTGTCGACGGTGACCGTGACCGTGGCGGCGGCAGTGTCGACGGTGGTGGTGACCGCGGCGGCGGTGGTGACCGTGGCGGCGGCAGTGACCGCGGCGGCGGTGGTGACCGCAGCGGCGGCGACGTTGACCGCGGCAGACGGGCTGCAGAGGCGGCGGCGGCGGCGGGCGCGGCGGCGGCTGCAGGATCGGCATAAACACCGGCAGGATTAGGTCCTCCGCAGCCGCTTCCGTCCGCGCACACGCACGCTGAAACGAAAAGAAGACTATTAAGCTGAACGCTCTATCGCTGCTGCGTAAAGTAAAGTAAAGGTAATGTTGGAGACGTCTGGACATGCCTGGCTGGTGAACCCATATCTTGCCGACAGTGAGGTATAGTGAAGGCTATTTTTTGTCTCTCAAGAATACCGAATTAGCGAGACGGCTCAGCGGGCTGAAACTTAGCACTTCTCTCATCGACTTGATATCGTCTAAGATAATATTGTACCGGTCGTGTCGGATCACTTCAAACTTTCTACAATTCTGATGAACTCTGAAACTAAGTTTACGTTTTTGGTATTCAGCTGGTTACTTCTAAATGGCACTATCGAACGCACTAAAACACGTACAATTCGCATATGCGTCACGCATGTGGCATGTAAAAGATTTACAACGGTCAGGCATGATACAATTAGGAATCCGCATGAGTCCACATTTTCGCAAGAGGAATTGTTTTTGGGTATGGCCTATCCATCAAACAGGATGACCTGACTGAATCGACTGCATCAACTATTGCTAAGTTTCCATGAAGTAAAGCGTATTCAACACATTCACTACCGCTAGTGTGTGCAAATATGCCGCAAAAGTTGGAATGCATGATCGGAATGAAACCTCAGGGTCGCCTGTGAAAGATGCAATGCTTCCACAGTAATCATGCCATCCATAATTCACACCCAAGTAACCGGACAGCAAGTGCTTCCACAGAGTTGATGACTTCAGTTCTTCACGATCGTCGTATTTGGAAAAGTTATGGGCACATGCTTCAAATAACAGCAATTCGCACTCAACAGCCGTTTCTTTCCTATTCCTGTGGTAATTATTCAGCTTAAAAGCGGGATGGCTTAAGAGCGGCTGATGCGCGCTAAATGATCACGTTTTGGTCGAAACGCCCTTAAACTCAAATAACTAACCAAAAGAGCGGCTGAATCACCGGTCGCTGGTGAATACGCATCGTCTCAGGACCAGCACTGGAAAACGATGCAGCCGAGAATATGACGGTAGCATGTCACTGTTTACATACCTAATTTTAACCTGCGCCGTCTCGGGGGGTCTTCAACCGCCCCCCCCTTAGGTTTTTCGTGGATAGGGAACGAATGTCGCGCGATAGCGCGCCAAAATTTGGCATACCTTTTCCCACAAGAATTTGGCACGCTGTTTCAGAATTTTGAAGTCAGATCATCCAGGGTCAACGACCTTCAAGTGAGGTCACCAGGGTCAAGTGAGGTCACCTCCAAAAAAGTTCAACCAGTCGTCACGCTTTAAAGGATACAGACATTTTAATGAAACTTTCAGCGTTTGCCTTTCTTTAGGGAAGCAACAAAACGTACCGGAGGAACTTTTCTTCTTTTTTTTCTCCGTTTTTGACTACTTGGGTATGTGACAGGGTGTGAGGATCTGACCGGAGAGACTGTAATCTGTAACTGTTATTCAGGGAATGGAAGGCTTAGTTCGATGAATAACGCCCAGCAGCACTCACCAGTGATCTGTCTACCCTCCTGCGGTAGTCCGATGGGAGGCCCGGGTGGTGACACGCCACATGCTTGGAACGGCGCTGCCTTGCCCTTCGCCCGTTGGCGGCTAAGGCCGTGTAACTGCAGGTGGCGACAGGGCAGTACACCCTTCTGCGAAGCATCACCAACGTGACAGTAACTCCTGTGGACTCGAATACAAACTCAGCACTGGGAAGTAATAGCCAATCAATGACCCATCCCGAGGTTGATTAGCAACAGGGTCTTGCCCCCGCGCCGGCTCGGTTAACGTATTTTGACACTCAGTGGTTGGTCAGCTACGCAGGGTATTTTTCACTGAAAATGGAAGAATCTATGTAGAATATCTGCCAATTCTGAACCGCATTGTAATGCTTTCTAGTGCGTCGACATGATGACATCCTGCCTTTTGCACGAATAGGAATATTTAATATTGAACAGCCTTTCCACCAACGAACCAAACAAATGAGGGATCGGAAGAGCTCCCTATCACTCGGTGGTGAGTTAACATGAAACGCTTAGACGAGACTGGATCGCAACGGTGCCGACAACTGAATCTCTCAGCGTGTATACCACGCACGTCTGCATTTGATTCCATGCATCTGGATAAGACCCTTGGGTACAAAAGCCTTTATATTGAAGGAGCTTCATCATGTTTATACAGTGATTTCGATGATAAAACTTATTCATGCATTTCCCTTGTGGAAGCATTACATCTTGTATTCAAACTTAAAGTGAACATGATGACCAAATGTAAAAAAGGAAAACGAATAATAAGGTGAATAAGGCTACATAAACACATACCAAACTAGTTGCGTTAACACAAGCAAATAGTGCCTACCGAAACGTTCATCATAGTACCGGTAGCACTCAATTACATGATACTTGAAGATTTGACAACGGCTCTGATTGCACATCATGCCATATAATCGCTCCGCGAGACCAACTATGCAAAACTTCCCATGCATGGCTGGCCTATTCAACGCAAAAGTTTATAATCAATTGCCGCCACACAAAAGAAAAGCTCATGTTCGTCCCAAACACACTATATTCAGGCCAGGCAATATATTATTTTATATTGGCCAAGAGGATGTACACACTCTGATATGCTACGTACCCCGACCCGCATCAAAGCCGGTGCAGAGGGCACGTTGAGGACCACCAAGCTTCCCACTGCTGCTGTTTCGGCGTCGGGGGCTTCAGGAGCCGTGCTGTGGATATCCAGCTGACATCAGAATAAGTCTAGCTACACGGAACTCTACCACACATACATACATGCTATTCCGCCCACAACACTAATTTGTCACATGCAAGTATCAATATCTGGACCGGAAATTGGCGGTCAGGACCGACATGAGCTTGTACCAGTGAAAAATTATTCGTGAAACAGGGTAAAATATATCACTTTCTCAGGAAGAAATAGACATCCCAATGAAGTATTGGCATCATGCTTGTTGATGTGTGCTCATGAAGTCTCCATTAATTGTTTTTAGAGTATTTCATGCATAAGTATCATGTTGCTGTTCATCATTGTACATTGTGATGCACAAGCATCTTGCTACACAATTCCAGGTACAAGGATTATGTATGATGTGGTCTATTAAATAATGTCACCTGTTGATACCATGGCATTGCCATAGTTATCATTAGCATAGGTATCTCTGAATTTGGTGTCTCCAAAATTAAATAACATATATGCACTTATGGGTACACTATTTGCTCAAACTTGAGATTGAATAGCTGAAATGATATTTCAATTGGCATAATTTGTATTATAATTCCATGACAAATTTCAACATCATACTATACCGGTTTCACCAGTTCACACTTCAAGCCAAAAAAGGAGACATATTGTACCATTATTAAGAGCATAAATGTCTGACTTTCCACCCACATTTTCATCAGTTCATACGACAGCGTATCATAAACTCCGCAGTTCATAACCTCCATAGGTTACAACCTCCACAAATCCAACACATCGCAGCGGTTGTAACCTCCACAGGTCATAACCTCCACAGGTCATAACCTCCAAAGGTCGTAACCTCCACAGCTCACAACCTCCACAAGCACGAAGCTGTCATAACCTCCACAACTCAGCAGCGGTCATAACCTCCACAGGTTGAAACCTCCACAGATTCAAGAACTTAAAAAAAAAATTATAGAAGCATCACTTCAGATAGATATCGCTAGGTAGCAGCACGGTCTACGCATTACACAAATGAGACTGAATGCTGAATCATAGGTAACAATATTTCTCGCCAGATGGCAGGATGATACGATTCAGTAAGTGCTATTTGCGTGCAGCTTTCCTATTGTTGGAGAGCTCGGTAGCACGCGCATCGACGCGCGGGGAAGTAATGCGTTGCACAGTGGCCGATGATCGTATAACATTCACACGATTTTCGCCTGCAATGCGTCGATGCGTGGGAAAATAATGCGACACCCAATGGCGGATGATGGCAAGACATTTACATGCTATCCGCCTGCAATATGATACTTTTTCATGGCCTGGTCAGACGTAGGAACGTCCCAAAAAGTGAATGTGCCAGGGTGAACAGCAGGGATGCATCAAGGAATTTCGCAAAAAACCATGGTTGAGCACCTTTGGATAGATAACCCGATAATTTTAATTGTAAACACACAACTTTTACCACTAAGATGGGGACCGCTAAAGGGATGAGGCAGACCCCAGGACGCGCTTATGGCTAACATCAAGATGCGATACTGAAAAGAACTACCATCACAGCATAAGTACATTCAAATTCACAATTCTCGCTGGGCTTTGAACTCTTTTCACGACTTATGGATGTATTTGTAATACTAGGTTTACCTTCTTGATGCGAGTGAAACCATTAGTATATTACTATTCAAACAAAATTTCTTCAATTTCCGCTATGTCCGTATGTGTGGGGTGGGTGCAAGTTCATTACAGCGTCACTAATGGCTACGTAGTGTGCCCTAGTTTCCAAGATATAGTACCAAATGTCCGTGAGACGTCATCCGTTGTTCACCGATATTGAATATGAAATGAAATGAACGAAGTGAACGAAATGAACGAAATGAACGAAATGAACGAAATTAACGAAATTAACGAAATTAACGAAATTAACGAAATTAACGAAATTAACGAAATTAACGAATTTAACGAAATTAACGAAATTAACGAAATTAACGAAATTAATGAAAGGAATGAAACGAATGAAACGAACGAAACGAACGAAACGAACGAAACGAACGAAACGAACGAAACGAACGAAACGAACGAAACGAACGAAACGAACGAAACGAACGAAACGAACGAAACGAACGAAACGAACGAAACGAACGAAACGAACGAAACGAACGAAACGAACGAAACGAACGAAACGAACGAAACGAACGAAACGAACGAAACGAACGAAACGAGCGAAACGAAACGAACGAAACGAACGAAACGAACGAAACGAACGAAACGAACGAAACGAACGAAACGAACGAAGCGAACGAAGCGAACGAAACGAACGAAACGAACGAAACGAACGAAACGAACGAAATGAACGGAATGAACGGAATGAACGAAATGAACGAAATGAACGAAATGAACGAAATGAACGAAATGAACGAAATGAACGAAATGAACGAAATGAACGAAATGAACGAAATGAACGAAATGAACGAAATGAACGAAATGAACGAAATGAACGAAATGAACGAAATGAACGAAATGAACGAAATGAACGAAATGAACGAAATGAACGAAATGAACGAAATGAACGAAATGAACGAAATGAACGAAATGAACGAAATGAACGAAATGAACGAAATGAACGAAATGAACGAAATGAACGAAATGAACGAAATGAACGAAATGAACGAAATGAACGAAATGAACGAAATGAACGAAATGAACGAAATGAACGAAATGAACGAAATGAACGAAATGAACGAAATGAACGAAATGAACGAAATGAACGAAATGAACGAAATGAACGAAATGAACGAAATGAACGAAATGAAATGAATGAAATGAATGAAATGAATTAATGAAATGAATGAAATGAATGAAATGAATGAAATGAATGAAATGAATGAAATGAATGAAATGAATGAAATGAATGAAAGAATGAAATGAAAGAATGAAATGAATGAAATGAATTGAAGAATGAAATGAATGAAATGAATGAAATGAATGAAATGAATGAAATGAATGAAATGAATGAAATGAATGAAATGAATGAAATGAATGAAATGAATGAAATGAATGAAATGAATGAAATGAATGAAACGAATGAAACGAATGAAACGAATGAAACGAATGAAACGAATGAAACGAATGAAACGAATGAAACGAATGAAACGAATGAAACGAATGAAACGAATGAAACGAATGAAACGAATGAAAAACGAATGAAAAATGAAACGAATGAAACGAATGAAACGAATGAAACGAATGAAACGAATGAAACGAATGAAACGAATGAAACGAATGAAACGAATGAAACGAATGAAACGAATGAAACGAATGAAACGAATGAAACGAAAAACGAATGAAACGAATGAAACGAATGAAACGAATGAAACGAATGAAACGAATGAAACGAATGAAACGAAATGAAACGAATGAAACGAATGAAACGAATGAAACGAATGAAACGAATGAAACGAATGAAACGAATGAAACGAATGAAACGAATGAAACGAATGAAACGAATGAAACGAATGAAACGAATGAAACGAATGAAACGAATGAAACGAATGAAACGAATGAAACGAATGAAACGAATGAAACGAATGAAACGAATGAAACGAATGAAACGAATGAAACGAATGAAACGAATGAAATGAATGAAATGAATGAAATGAATGAAATGAATGAAATGAATGAAATGAATGAAATGAATGAAATGAATGAAATGAATGAAATGAATGAAATGAATGAAATGAATGAAATGAATGAAATGAATGAAATGAATGAAATGAATGAAATGAATGAAATGAATGAAATGAATGAAATGAATGAAATGAAATGAATGAAATGAATGAAATGAATGAAATGAATGAAATGAATGAAAAATGAATGAAATGAATGAAATGAATGAAATGAATGAAATGAATGAAATGAATGAAATGAATGAAATGAATGAAATGAATGAAATGAATGAAATGAATGAAATGAATGAAATGAATGAAATGAATGAAATGAATGAAATGAATGAAATGAATGAAATGAATGAAATGAATGAAATGAATGAAATGAATGAAATGAATGAAATGAATGAAATGAATGAAATGAATGAAATGAATGAAATGAATGAAATGAATGAAATGAATGAAATGAATGAAATGAATGAAATGAATGAAATGAATGAAATGAATGAAATGAATGAAATGAATGAAATGAATGAAATGAATGAAATGAATGAAATGAATGAAATGAATGAAATGAATGAAATGAATGAAATGAATGAAATGAATGAAATGAATGAAATGAATGAAATGAATGAAATGAATGAAATGAATGAAATGAATGAAATGAATGAAATGAATGAAATGAATGAAATGAATGAAATGAATGAAATGAATGAAATGAATGAAATGAATGAAATGAATGAAATGAATGAAATGAATGAAATGAATGAAATGAATGAAATGAATGAAATGAATGAAATGAATGAAATGAATGAAATGAATGAAATGAATGAAATGAATGAAATGAATGAAATGAATGAAATGAATGAAATGAATGAAATGAATGAAATGAATGAAATGAATGAAATGAATGAAATGAATGAAATGAATGAAATGAATGAAATGAATGAAATGAATGAAATGAATGAAATGAATGAAATGAATGAAATGAATGAAATGAATGAAATGAATGAAATGAATGAAATGAATGAAATGAATGAAATGAATGAAATGAATGAAATGAATGAAATGAATGAAATGAATGAAATGAATGAAATGAATGAAATGAATGAAATGAATGAAATGAATGAAATGAATGAAATGAATGAAATGAATGAAATGAATGAAATGAATGAAATGAATGAAATGAATGAAATGAATGAAATGAATGAAATGAATGAAATGAATGAAATGAATGAAATGAATGAAATGAATGAAATGAATGAAATGAATGAAATGAATGAAATGAATGAAATGAATGAAATGAATGAAATGAATGAAATGAATGAAATGAATGAAATGAATGAAATGAATGAAATGAATGAAATGAATGAAATGAATGAAATGAATGAAATGAATGAAATGAATGAAATGAATGAAATGAATGAAATGAATGAAATGAATGAAATGAATGAAATGAATGAAATGAATGAAATGAATGAAATGAATGAAATGAATGAAATGAATGAAATGAATGAAATGAATGAAATGAATGAAATGAATGAAATGAATGAAATGAATGAAATGAATGAAATGAATGAAATGAATGAAATGAATGAAATGAATGAAATGAATGAAATGAATGAAATGAATGAAATGAATGAAATGAATGAAATGAATGAAATGAATGAAATGAATGAAATGAATGAAATGAATGAAATGAATGAAATGAATGAAATGAATGAAATGAATGAAATGAATGAAATGAACGAAATGAACGAAATGAACGAAATGAACGAAATGAACGAAATGAACGAAATGAACGAAATGAACGAAATGAACGAAATGAACGAAATGAACGAAATGAACGAAATGAACGAAATGAACGAAATGAACGAAATGAACGAAATGAACGAAATGAACGAAATGAACGAAATGAACGAAATGAACGAAATGAACGAAATGAAGAAATGAACGAAATGAACGAAATGAACGAAATGAACGAAATGAACGAAATGAACGAAATGAACGAAATGAACGAAATGAACGAAATGAACGAAATGAACGAAATGAACGAAATGAACGAAATGAACGAAATGAACGAAATGAACGAAATGAACGAAATGAACGAAATGAATGAAATGAATGAAATGAATGATAAAAATATAGTTTTGTTACTTCTTTTTGTGCACCGACGATAATTTGTAAGCATCGGTGCGTTCTCGCAGACCCCGCAGTGTTCATTTAGTGCCCTGTCTTTTCGTTCCTTTTCAAGGACCATGCCAATTTTTTTAGGGACCTAGCCTGTTTTTCAGGCCCAATGCTGTATCAAACCCCGCCGTGCTTTGAGGGACCGTTGTGTCTTGATTTTTAGCTCCGGTGTGTATATTTTGAGCAGCAGAATGTCTTAAGGCAATGTCGTTTTTCCCAGACTCGGAAAGCGTTGATGCGCCCGGTGCATTTTCGTCCTCCATTTATGCTCCTTGAGTCCCGCTGTGATTTTTACCGTTCCTTGCTCAAATTTGTGAGTCTCCAGCACGATATTAGGGGCCCCGGTATAATTTCTTTGGATCCCGTCTCGACGTTTCTGGCCCAGTAGCGTAGTTCCGGGAGAATCCGACGTCAGTTTTCTGGGCTCGACACTTTTTGTTGACTTCTTCTGAATTATGTAAAGTCCCAGTGAAGGCCTTATTTTTCAGGCCCACGGCGACATTTTTGTATTTTTGTGTCCCGCCGGGATTTGTCGAGCTCCGGAATGTTTTTCGGTGTCGTATGCGATTTGTTAAGGCATCTCGTGGCATGTTTTGACTAAGGGATATTTTTCTGGTTGCAACATTTATTTTTCGGAACCTCCCTTTATTTTTTAGGGTTCTGTCTTTATTCTTGTGGGGTTGCGATTAGGGATGCACCGGATAGTGAATTCTGATATCCGGCCGAATAGTATATCCGGCCAGATCGTGAATAATATCCGGCCCGGATAATCCGGCCGGATACTGAACCTTTTAGGTTCCCAAAATTCCACCTTTTTCCTCAAGTGTATGCATTAAAAATGCAGGTGATTGCAGGCCCCCCAAAACCCCTCTTCATTAAGCAAGCAAGCAATGGCATGCTTTATCCCAAACTGGTAGATCCAGGGGACAAAATGGGCATTTTCTCCCTAAAACTAGAATGGTGCGGGAAAACCACGTCTCCCCCCCCCAAACGGCGGCAAACTGAATTTTTTGCCGCATTACAGACAGGCCAACATCGCTCACCCTCCCGCCCCCGTGGACACGACAAACACCACACCAACAATTACTTCCCTCCCCCGCCGGGCCGACCCAACCCCAACCCGGTCGATGACAAACACCGTGCAACATCGCTCTCCCCCCCCAGATCGACGACACAACACCACGCCAACATCGCTCCCCACACCCCCTCGGTCGACAAGTGCTGGTTAATGTTTGCCCCCCACCCCCCACCCCACCCCAAACTGGAGCGCCCCAGGTCCCAGACCTCAGCTCAGTATAGAGGATTTTTATTTGTCGGCGCTTGGCATTTCGCTCACATCCGAAGTCCGTCCGAGCGAAACGCCGGGGATGGAGGCGCCAGGGAAACATTTTGGACGCGCGCGCATAGCTTTTTAACAAAGCTTAGCTTTTTGCTGGGTTGCTGCGGCATTCGTTTTGCATTCATTCACCTGGAACGCCAGGCGTCAGGATTGTGACTCTTCACGGTTGTTTCAGGTTTTATCTTCTACGTAGTTGTCCTGCGGCTTAGGTGGCATGGCGGGGCACTCGCGTTCCTCATTCGTTTGGGCTATATTCAAACTGTGCGACGACAGGGATACCTTTGCAGAATGCAAAATCTGCAAAAGACTTATCAAGAGAGGTCACGTAAGCGCGGGACATAAAACCTTCAGCACGACTCCGCCCCACAACCACGCGAAAATGAGACATCCGGACGAGTACGAAACGGCCAAGCAAGCGAATTGCGGCTGTTTTGCGTCTGTCTCAACCTTTGGAGAGGAAGGTGCGCCAAAAGATCGGAAGATTTCCGCTATTCAGAAGCAGCTATCGAACCAAGAATCATTTGAGTCAAGGAAGATCTGGGACATTAACGACAGCCGCGCCAAGGACATCAACAGGGCAGTGATGATAATGATGGCCGTGGACAACCAGCCGTTCTCAATCGTAGAAGACAACGGCTTCATCGACCTCGTCGCCAAACTTCAGCCGCGGTATCTCCTGCCCAGCGGGCGCTACTTTTCCGACATCATGCTGTCGAGGCTGTGCGACGAAGTGAAGGGCGAGGTTCTGTCTGAGCCAGAGAGCTGTGACGGCAGCTTCGTCTCCTTCACGTCCGACATCTGGACATGCTCATCGTCGCAGGAAACGTTCGTCAGCCTTTCTGGCCACTGGATCAAGAGCAATTTCCAGCGTCGAGACGTCGTCCTGAAAGCGGCCCACTTTCCGGCATCACACAGAGGCATCAACATCTCGGAGATGCTGACGAAGATGTGGGACGAGTGGAACCTAGTCAGAAGTCGGCGGCATCTACTGATCCGTGACGGGGCCTCCAACATGACTGGGTTGCGAGCTGGCCGATATTCCGGCCGTCCACTGAACTATCCACTGTCTTCAGTTGGTGGTTAGCGACGCCATCCGGTCGCAGCCGGCTGTGAACGCGCTCCTGACCGAGTGTCGGAGGCTGGTGACTCACTTCGGCCACTCGTCAGTGGCCTGCACTACCCTCAAGGAGCTCCAGCGAGCTGAAGGCCTGCAACCGCGACTTCTGGTGCAGGACGTTCCGACGCGGTGGAACAGCTCGTACTTGATGGTGCAGAGACCGGTGGAGCTGAAGCGGCCAGTTTTTCTCTACCTGCCAGACCACGAAGATCTGCCGCAGATGACTGCGAGCGATTGGCAGCTGTGCGGAAGCCACCTGCACGTGCTGAAACCATTGTTCGATCTCACGAAGGAGATGAGCTCGGACAACGCCACTCTGTCCAGCGCGTCATTCCCAACATCACCTGCCTGGAGCTATACCTGACAAGGATTGATCAGAAGTTGGCCGGCACCCAGAAACTACGCGAGTCACTGCTACAACCGCTGCGCCTCCGCTTCCTAACCACAGCTGACAGCTCCAAAGAGATGAATATCCTTCTGGAGAAACACTATGTGACTGTCACAGCGATCGACCCCAGATACAAACTCAGCTTCTTCAAGAAGTCTGAAGAAAAGGACAACGCCAGGACACTGCTCCTCAGCGAGGTTCTTCAGCTACTGGGGGCGCAGGACGAAGAAGTTGCTGCCACTGATAGCAAATGCGCCGACAGCCCCGCGTCTAGCACAGGGTCAAGTGGTGAGGAAGACCTATTCGGCAGCTGCTTCACATAGATGGTGAGCCAGGGCCAGGCACTAGCTGTGAAGCGACAACGTCGTGACGGCCAGGGTGACTTGAAGACTGCAGCGGAAGAAGGGCAAAACTTCTTCACGCTTCCCCTCTCACCTCGCGAGACGGACCCAGTTTAGTGGTGGGGCGAAACAGGGCGAGCAAGTTCGTTCCCTCGCCTGCCCGCTCTCTCGCGTAAACTCCTGTCCGCCCCGTCGTCCTCCGTGTTCTCCGAGAGAATGTTCTCGGAGTACGGAACAGGCTTCTGCCGCGCCGCGGGAGCAGCTCCTGTTTCTTCACCACAATGTGAAGCATTTCTAAACCAGGTCGTGTTTTGATTGCCGTCACTCAGTGTAACTCAGCGTCACAGCGTCACTGAATGCTGACTACGCACTTACAATCTTCGAAGGGACAATAAAGATCATACGCTTGGTCGTTTTTTATCGTCTGCTTGTTGTGTTAGGGGACACCCAAGTGGTGAACACTAACTGCAAATCGTTGCCAGCAATGGAAAATATCCGGTATCCGGCCGGATAGCAAGAAATATCCGGCCGGGTAACGAATAGTTGAAAATTCGTGATATCAGGCCGGATACCCGGCCGGATAGTCTATCCGGTGCATCCCTAGTTGCGATGCGACTTTGGGACCACGCTGTGCTTATTTGGGGACATCAACGCCAATTTTTGTGAGCCTCGAGGGAATTATTGATGCCTCGACCAGAACTTACGCGAATACCGACGGGAATTTCGGGTCCCATGCGCGACATTTCGGGGTGGGGGGTGTTGGCACCAGTTCACAGGTCGCGTGGCGCTAATCTGACCCCAGGCCCAGACTAATTTTAGCGTTCCCCGGCGCAAATTTTAGAGCCAAAAGCAAGTTTTTTTTTCGTGTACGCTGTATTTATTTAAAACCCCTAATTATGGGGACCCTGACGCGAATGCATCTTGCCCTAGACCCTTTTTCGTGGACCACGGAGCGATCCTTGGGCTCTTAGGAGCCCGCCTTGTTAGGACGGAGGGAGATTTTCCTCTTTAGCATGCCACTGCGCCTGCTCAACGAGTTTTTTTTTCAGCCGATGGCACCATTCAGAGTAGAAAGGCCCTCAAGGTAATTTTCTTTCGTGACCTCTTCTGAATTGTCTGGTGCTCGGGTGAACTCGATAGACTCCATTTGTGATTTATTTGGGTCGACTTCTATTTTTGTGAGTCTCTTGCTCGATATTTGTAAGCCCCGGTGCGATTCCTCGGGCTCCTGGTGCATCTTTTTCCTTGCTCAAACGCGCTTCCCTCCGGGACCCGATGCCTTTTTGGGGTCTTTGACGCAATTGTTGTGGCATTCCCGCACTTGAAGTTGATGTAGTAAAGTGTAGACTTCATTATTGTACCTATGCTACCATAATACATTATGGAAAAAAGTATTGTATGGGCATACTTAGTAGCGTGCCGTCTATTGGCTTCGGGGTGACATAATGCAGAGATGTGTTGAGTTTCGCATGCTGTCTTATAGTTCGTTCGATGGTACCTCTGGGTGACCGTATTCAAATGACGTCGGCTCATTTATGTCCGATGGCACCGCTAGGTCGTCACTTTGGCCTTAGATAAACCCTCTATAACCTACCACTTCCTCGACTTCAGATGGCCGTTCTTGTACTTTAGACAGTCCTTGGTCACGATGCTGCCCCGAATAGCAAGATTGAATCATTGAATGAAATAGTGCATAGTATGAAATGAACTTTTTAAGAATTGCATTCTATTTTATCCAGGTGCAGACCCAGAAATTGTCACACGGCGGCCATGTCCGAAGGAAACCACATCGAAAATGCAGAAAGAGAGAGAGAGAGAGAGAGAGAGAGAGAGAGAGAGAGAGAGAGAGAGAGAGAGAGAGAGAGAGAGAGAGAGAGAGAGAGAGAGAGAGAGAGAGAGAGAGAGAGAGAGAGAGAGAGAGAGAGAGAGAGAGAGAGAGATAGATAGAGAGATAGAAAGAAAGAGAGAAACAGAATGCAGAGAGGCTTAGATACAGATATAGATGCAGACATACAGATATGCAGAGAGATCAAGAGATGAAAAGAATGAGGGAGAAGGGAGAGAGGGAGAGGAATATATGGATATAGATAGCAATGTATGTATATATATATTATATATATATATATATATATATATATATATATATATATATATATATATATATCTGCAGATGAAGACATAGACCTGCATTTAGATATAGATATATAGGTTAGGTGCATGCCGCGCATTCAGTTGTTCTTGTGCCTTGTGTTCGCCGACGTTAAATTCACGATAGGTTTGCAGAATTCGCAAGCGTTTGTTTCAGCGCCGGACGCCCGGCAGCCGTACCAGAGACTCGTGTTTCGCGACGTCACCCCTCGCCGAAGAGTGGATAGCTAGTGATCATAGTGACTTCTAGTGATCAAGCAACCTCCTGCCACAAACACACAAATGCACATACACACAAATATACACACATACATTCACACTCACTGCATATTACTAGGTGCCGAGCTCAGCTGTGGCTCAGTCACCTATTGGTTCGTTAGCAACAGAGCTGGGTCACGGCTGTCATCTAGTCTGTTGCGACGGCATAAAGTCTGGCTGCTTATCCCCTGGTTCTCTAGATCTATCAGGAGACATAAATAAGTCAGAGCGTCCCTCCTCGATCCTCTGCAATATTCATGACCACCCAATGTTTTTTTCTTCCGTAATACCTTGGCAAATGACATCTCTATGTTGTTGATTGTGGAAGAGAATATCAGAGGTAATTGTGAGCTGATATGGAGTACTCTCATTTACTTGATACTGATTCAGTGCTCCATTAGAAATTGCAAGATCGCCATTAGTTAGCCATTTCTAGATCAGCTCTGCTTTAGACGCAGGCTGGCCGTTCAGATCGCGGCCATCTCGCCTCTTCGGGGAAAGCCGGGCCGGGCTGCGACGTCGAGCGCCCGGCCACGCAGGCTGGGAATCGGATGACTGCAGTGGCGAACACAGTTGTTGAACTATTCATCATTTTGTCCACGTGTACATTATCTTCAGATATGTATGCTGCTGCGCTGTTGGCGCATCATCTTTTCCCTGTCACTGTCATGTGGAGGTGTCCTTGGAGATCAAGCTGAAGACGCCACTGGCAACGTGCACATGTCACTGGATACGGCGAGGGTGAGGCACTATATCGTGCGGTCATCGGAGAGGGAAGGGGAGGGGTAGTTGATACGTGGCCTTTCCACGCAGGCTTGGGACTGGGCTGCTGGGAACTGACACCAGCGGATGGTCGGGCTTATTCAATGGCCGGCGTGGTTGATTGGTTTAAAGTCGATACACATATGTGTAATGCAAGGTGTTGAACGATATGTCAAATGTATGGCTTTTGAACTTTTAAATCATACTGCTCGCATGCAGCATGCAGCTAGGAGAACATGTAAGGCAATTAATAAAATCAGTTACTCAGTTTGCATAGCCCGCGGTAATTAGAATTTCTACCTTGAACAGCGCAGCGTCGCATTTGTCGTCCCATAAAAACGTTTGTCATACGTTAGTAACTTCGAATTCAGCGCGGGCGAAATCCTGCCACCCTCCCCCCAAGGATTTTAACCATGAGAACGGATTTAGTTTAGATTTACGGTAAAAACAAAAACGCGACTCATATCGGTGTCGCGTTAGACAAAAAAAATATTTTAATCTACTTCCCTGTGGACAATAGAAATGCTTCGAGGAAAGGTGAAGTTCAGTTGATGCTGGGGCTGGTGCGAGATCACCAATTATTTCGTGCTACCGTCGGCAATAGACATCGCAATGCACACGTCAGTTCGTGCTGAGAGCGTAATTCGAATTTGTTCGAGCATGACAATTTGAATGGTACCCCATAGTCAGAAAAACTAGAACAGTTAGGTATATTTTAACTTTTAAATCCATCTCATTAACCACAAATATAGCAAGGATTAACGCATTCATGCTGTATTGATCGCTGAGGATGTAATACGATATCAGTACTACTTATTGTATTCTTAAATTTAATGAGGTGAAATGCATCATCATTGTAGATATAGTGGTGCCAGTATCAGAAACTGCCTCTCCAACTTTAAAGTTGGGATGGCAGTGCTCCATCAACTTCCAAATACATGCTTGATTTTTACAGTTAGTAAAAATGTTTCAAACATACCCGATGTCTATAATAAAGCGGCCGAAGTCTGGATAATTTTTTGGATGTGTAGGCCTACATTGGCATAACATCTACTGCGCTTATCTGGTGACTTCGTGTGATAAGCTCATGTTACTGTGTCTCGCTACAGTCTTCATAACAATGGTTGCCCCTCAGGTGAAGCAAACTTGAATGACGTCATTGTTGCAATCATCGGGTAGGGGAAACCGGGTCCAGTTGATACAATTTTGATGAAACTCAATATACCTCATCACTTTGGAGAGGTAGCGAGGAGATAGCTACACCTATGCCAAGCCTAAACCTGGTATCATCACGATATTTTGTTTTCGTGGCGTCCTCTGGGCTTTTCACCAGAGAGCAAATCATCGCGCAACTATCGGTTCATCAACTTACCCCGCAATAGGGTTAAATTGTTACTGAAGATGGGTTAAGTTGATAGAATGTAGGTTAAGTAAACTATGTTATGAATATAGGTGGTTCTAGTTTGCTCCTTTTGAAAGGTTCATATTTCACGCTTACAGTAATAATACTGGTGTGAGTCTTGACTGACCATAGCTAATGGTTTATGCCATTTATGGAATGCTCAAACGTTCATTCCGTAGATATCTTGATACAGTTTTAGCAGACACCGTAATAAAAGTAGGCAATTGCATGGTCATTTTGTTCTATTTCCAATCCATAAGACGTTGAAACAGGCTGCATGTTAAACACGCATTTAAATACATTTAACAGTCGCAAAGTTGAGAGAACATAGTAAGGAGCCGACACTTAGAAAGTTAGCAAGTGGGCGACAAATTGGAAATTAAGGGCAAAGCAAAGGCATTGAAATATTACTTTCGGTCCAAAAATGTGTCACACCGTTACCATTCTGTAGTCGTGGGTCGAAAGTACTTGGGCTTGATTTTTTTCACGAGAAGGGGGTGTTAGTAGCAACATGTGCAACAGTAGCCATGGCAACCGGCTTCATGCTTTTGGAGAAAATGTTGTGTCAACCATCCCGTGTATCAACTAGACCCTGTCTCCCCAGTCCTATTTTCACGGCTATTTAATGTGTTTGCATGGCAACATCGCAAGCTGTCACCTGGTCTGTGCCATTTGGATCATCTTACACCAGTGCTTACATAAGCACAGTGCCTATAATATTTAAGAAATATCATAGGCATGATATTTGTTTTCAAAACGCTGCGGAAAGGACATTGTAAAACATTGTGATAAAAGATGAAACCGGCTGGGTGTAGGGCTGGGTATTACGGAGACTGGGACGGTATCTTGTAGTTAGATTGAGTGAGCCATTCATCTCAAAACAAAACCGCTAGGTAAGACTCTAAAAAATATCGCCAGACACCACAACGGCGATACTGCTCAAACAAACCTTGCTGGGCTCCATACCAATCGCGCCGCGACCTAAGAAAATCGCATCAGAGTCTACAAAATCGTTGGACCCCATCCTCTCGAAAAACAAATCGCGATGGAACTTGAAAAAAATGCACCGTGGCCTCAAAGCTTGCACAGGGTTCCAGAATGGTTCAGTTTGTATGAATAAAAACTAGGGGGCCCTCAAAATATCGAGTAGAGTTTAAAACAAATTGCACTGAGGCTTACAAATCGATGCACCGGACCAAAAACCGCGCCGACTGAGGGCTCAAGGCTCAGGGCCCTCCAATGTTGTTGTCATTGGTGAACGTATGGCGTAACCTGTGCCGGTGTGCGTCTAGCAGCGCAAACATCACCCGTGTTCAACTGAGGAACTAGAAGTCATTGCAGTAAAGTTTAGGACAGATCACTTTAGAGTTCATAGACGTTCGTAAGCTACGTTCTTGTCGATTAGCAGTCGTGTGGTGCATATTTTGGGAAAGGGATGGGAAAGGGACACTTACTATCACCCTGCAAAGCATTAATGTCCTTCTCGCCCTCAATCGTTTGGGACAGTACATTCAAAAGTAACATTGTTTCACTAGATAACCGACGTTTCGTGCTTCAGACTTGATCACCATATGTCAGCAATTGATTATGAAATCCGAAACGTTGGCAATTTGTTGAAATAATAGTCATTTATTTTAAGAACCTTTTCATGGTTATGAAGACATTGCTAGTTGTATTTTCCTCCCATATATGTTTATATTTTACTCCGCTACGAAAGCAGATGTCTGCATAATTTTTGGTGCCTCACAATTTGATTCCTTATTTATGATGACATTTCGTTTGTACTTGCTCTCCTCCCCTCCCTCGGAATCAGGGATTAACTAGTGGTGCGCTGCATGGGTGTAACCATTGAGGGGGGGGGGGGGCGGGAGAGGGGACATGTCCCACAATTTTTAAAAAGTGGCGATTTGTCCCCCTCAATTTCGTCATGTCTTCCCCCCAGCCTCAGCTATATTATACTTAGTCATTTATAAAGTGATTATATACATATATATGTATATATATATATATATATATATATATATATATATATATATATATACCAGAGAATCACGAAAAATACTAAAAGTCGATCCAGCCAATCAACGAGCTTCACAGGCTATTTTTAGTCACAAAATATCAGAGTGATAAATCAGCAAACGTAATTTGTTTACTTCCAGCCAATTCTTGAAGAACATGGACCTTGGCCAGCTTCTGTTTTCGCCTGGGTGGAAAATTGTGCTCTGCTAGGCAATACATTTGCATTATCGCAGGGCTTTATACGTCTTAGATTGCATTCCCCTGCTCATATATATTGATATATCTTGAACAAGTGTGACTCTAGGTGTCCTTGGGCACCTTGGAGACTATTGAGGGAAATCATGGGCAGCCTTTAGCACGTACGTCTAGTTAAGGTCGTATTCGTATTCGTGTTCAGCGACGAGTTCGCCAGAGGCGTATTTGTATTGGCATCGGCACTCAGCAACGGTTTTATGATCGTTCGAATCAATTGCCACGAATGCTTCTGCCTGTACTGAACACGCTGAAAGGAACTACATAGGTCTCACATTACAACTTTAACGGTCAAGGTTCAACGCAAACCGGTTTTTTCGGGCGTCTCCAATTTTTTTCTCACCCAAACCGGCCCACATCTGGTACCGGCCTGTGGTGAACCATCGTGCAACGTTTCAAATCGAAAGTTGAAATTTAGAAATAGTCTTGACGGATCAAAATCCAAGCTGATTTCTTCGGTTGCCTCACATATTTTGTATGGTTTTCGCCCAAGTCTACCCAGATCCACTATCAAGCGACGGCCCATGGTGAACCCTCGAGTAACATTTTAAAACCAGAATGTGGCAAGATCAAACATAAAGCTCAAAGGCTAGTTTTAATTTTTCAAAGTCCTCGCGATTCGTCGCTATGGGTTCAATTTGCAGCAAATGGGTGTCAATCGACGTAGCTTGTGCCGTACCATGATGTTACGAAGTATAACTAAGGTCAAAATCATTTCTAAGGTCAAAGGTCAAACCGATTTCCTTAGTAGCCTAGCATTTTCTTCTTCGCCCTAACCTACTCACATCTGATACCAAGAAATAGCCCGTGGTATACCTCAAGTAACATTTCAAACCGGGACATGTCAATGTCAAACCACAAGACCGAAGGTTAGCATAAATGGTTCGAAGTCCTCGCGCCTCGTTGCTATGTCTACAATCCTCATCAAGTAGAGTGATTCGACGTACCGTGTCGTACTCCATCAAACTGTTCAGAAATCACTTTAATTTTCAAAGTCAAAGGCCTAGCTTATTTCTTCTGTCGCGCAACGTGTCTTCGTTTTCTCTAAATGCTACCCATGCTTGGTATGAAGAGATAGCCCGTGGGCAACTTTGGAGTAACATTTCAATCCGGGGCATGTAGGAATAAACCGCAAGGTCAAAGATTAGTTTAACACGCGCCCTGAAGAGCCTCTGAAAATTACACGCATTGGAGGGGGCGGATTCCGCCCTCAAGTTCTCGGCTCCTATTAAAGCTGCTGATCGAAATTCGTGGGGTAATTGGGTATGCTAGTGAACTCTATTTTGTGCAAATTTCATGGCCAATATCTTCAAGGACATATTAGGTTAAAATATGTCACAATGTTCTGGTTATACGTGGCTTGGCTTGTCATTGTTATGGATCGCTGTGATTGTGTTTTAACGTTCCAAAATGGGCACCAATGTGTTTTGGACTGCTTTTTACTAATGATGCAGTACAGATGCTAGACCCGACATTTGAACTAAGGTCACCTACATAGCAGCAATTTATCAGGTCATTACCTGCTGCGGTTACTGTAACCGGGCCGCCCCCCCCCCCAGACAGCTCCGTTTGGCGCTGGTTCGTCGCAATCGGCTTCGCAAAGAATGGAGTGAAGTACATGAATAAAGTATGGAAGCGCTTAAAGTATGGAAGCGCGAGATTTTTGGACTTTAACGGCCCATAACTCTAAATTTGTTGGTCGATTTCCGTTTTTCATGCTTTAAGCAACGCGCCTGTCAATTCTAAGCAGGTACGCAAACAATGGTGTTTATCTGCCAGTAACTATCTGGAGTAATGTACGAAAAACTGGAGGGGTAGGCGAATTCCGCCCCCCCCCCCTCCAGGGTGTGTGTTAATTTTCAGAGTCCTTGCGTTTCATGGTTATGGCTTCAATTTGCATCATGTGGGCATCACTTGACGTGGCTTGCCGTACAGTATCAGAATATTGAGATATCGAAGTAATTTCTAAAATGTCGAAGGTCCGGCGTGTTTGCAATGATTGAATGTAGTAGGAATAGGACGGTCAGATCTATGTTTGTTTGCAGCCTTTGTGATAGCAGCCACTCGTATCCTATATGACTAGGGGCTCCCCAAGAAATCCGTCAAAACCTGTTCGGACGGTGCTCTCATCGCTGGTTTTTAATTTACACTGCCACGTTGCTGTTACGGACAAACAAAACATATAACTTTCTTTTCAGTCGGTCCGCTTTCCTCTTAATGACTCAACTGTAGTTGTCAAATTTGCAAGAGAAGCCACACGTGAATGGACACAATTTTATAACTAGCCCTAGTTCTAACCGCGAGAGAGCAATGTTGTAATCAGGTGTAGAACCCAGGAATTATCATGTGGACGCCTGTCTGGAGGGGCGCCATTTCTTTGGATCGGCGCCACTGTGAATGCGCCTGAAGTGGCGCCTCTCGCTGCAAAATTCGAGGAGGCGGGTTGCACTCGGCTCTTCCCCATGGGGCGTCTTTCCTTCCAAGGGGAGCCTTTTTATTTAATAGAGGCGCCTCAAGCTGAAAAATGCGAGCGGGTACCTTGGAACCTTTTCAGAGGGACGCATTTCCCGGCCTGGGGGAATGTGTCCCCATAAAACAGGATAGCATGGGGAATGAAATTGCATGTTCATCTTCGCTACCATAAAACCATCGTCCGATAATTTATGTTTTTCCTGCTACAAGAGGGAAACGTTAAACATACTTCAAACATTTCTATATGGTGATAGTGAATCAGGTCCAACACGTACGACATAAAACTAGACGTTCATAGTTAGCGATAAGTAGTGAAACTTGCTAATTTTCGTGGAACATTAGTCACCAAAATACCATTTTTAGCAATGGTAAATCTGAAAAATTGAAAGACACTGGAATTGAAATGAATTGAAGTGTCTGAAAATGGCATTGAAAAGGAAGTGGCTGAAATCAAAAGTTTTGTTTTCGGGGAGGGGGAGGAAAGGCGGGGCTAGGTCCCTCTATCCTGGTGGAACTTACCGCACACTGGATTTGTCCTCCTCCCCCAGTTTCCAATCCGTGGCTACACCCATGATGCGCTGCTTGCCACAGTCTGACTTGTGCTGTCTGATTCGCAGGTGCTGGGTTGGTGTTGGCTTCCGAAGTCAATAAATGCCATTTGTCGCAGATCTGAACACTTGAAAGTCATCACTCGCGTGCTCGTGGCTACACCCATGCCACACACATGGACTTGTGCTGTCTGATTCGCAGGTGCTGGGTTGGTTTCCCTCTCCGTCCCCATTTTACATGCTCTGTTCTTCACTCGAAAATAGTGCATTTCGTGTGAAGCGTTGGCTTTGATTCTGATGTGTCTAATCTGATTGTAGTGTGTTTACTTTCAGATTTCCTTCACGAGGCATATTCGTCATGTGTTTTAACCCATATTGTTTCACAACCGAAGCTTACGTACGATACATGCGTCGCATCGCGAATTATCTACGACGCGTATGACGGTGACCAAATGCCCACTGGTCGAATTCGTTGCATCGACTGGACATCGATATGAATGAAAGCGGAGACAATCCAGGGGTGACCACTGATCTGTATGCAGTTTTGTCTTCGAGAGGTGTGGTGAAGCGGCATACCTTTTATCAGCCAATGTCTCATATAATCATATATCCAGTTCTTCAGATAACCATCATCCATCATGTACTCCGTACTTGTCGGTAATGCATTGAAGCTAAAAGGGCAATATTTTCCAAAAGCGGTATTTAACATGTGTGTGGTAGGCTGGGTTAGATCCCTTGACATACACGGAGACTGACGTACAATCCATCACTACCACCTACTGGCTAGCTGGACCGCACCAATGGGCTGACATAATTTACCGACTACTCGGCAGAATACTTGGAGTTCCGGTAACTGCAACCCTTCGCCAGGAACCTGCCGGGTCCTTGTGGGCCTGGGACATCTTGACGTTGTTCATGTTCGTCTACCATTATTGGGCGTAGCAGCCGTGGTCGCCGGTCACCACACCATGGGAGTATCGTGCGCCTGACGGGAGGAACACAGGCATGCGGAGCAGCTGTGGAGGTCACACTCAGTGTTCGGGTCAAGGTCACCGTCACATTTAGTGTGGGGTCACGGTCACAACCCACTGGTCGTTTTGTGACTATGTGAGGGTCACGGTCCTTGTGGTCGCCACGGTCACCATCGGCTGGTCGTTATATGACTATGTGGGGGTCACGGTCACCATCCACTCATCGGTACGGGACTGCGTGTGGGTCACGGTTGCCACGGGACAGCCGAGAGAGTGCAGTGATCTGTAGACTGTCGGAGAAACCTAGAGACACAAGTGTCCCAATGTCTGAGGATGTGGAGGAAGATTTCAGATTAAAATTGAGGATTTAGTTTTAAAATAGCCCTATAGTGATGGGACAAGGGGTTAATCGGGTTAGCCTTACGCAACACCTCGCACCCCACACTCCACGCTGTCTTCGGTTGAGCGCTTTTGAATAGATACCCCGAATATTTTAATAGTGAACACACAACTTTTGCCGCTAAGATGGGGACCGCTAAAGGGATGAGGCAGGCCCCTGGGCTCGCCTATGGCTAACAACAACATGCGATATTGAAAAAGAACCATCACCATAGCATAAGTACTTCCAAATTCACACTTTTCGCTGGACTTGGAACTCTTTCCACGACTGGTGGATTCTTTTGTAATGATAGGTTTGTCTTCCTGGTGCGATTGAAACCATTAGTATTACTGTTCGAACAAAATGTCTTCAACTTTCACTATGTGCGTGAGTGTGGGAGTGGATACAAGCTCATTGCAGTCTCACTAATGGCTAAGTGGTGTGCCCTAATTTCCATGATATAGTACTAAACGTGATTACGTGATGTCACCAGTGTTCACCTGTGTTCCCGACGAGAATTAATAGAACACCAGTGCAAATTATCCCGTAAACGAAAATTTTGAAAAGGTCAAAAGGTGTAGGGGTTATTGTGAGTTCACCAATCTATACTTTTGCACAATTCAGATTGTACTTCATTGAGTTGAGTTCTTCCGCTTGGACATTCTTCACACATTCATGTTTTCATGGCAAGTTACCAGAATGTGAAGGGGAGAAAGGGTCTGATTTTATTAAGATTGTCAGCCTTAGTATATAGCCATACTTAGTACGTATTCGCCCACAGGCTTTTCCCAAGACAGCGTTCATCTTACGAGTTTGCACTGGCTGCTAGCAAGAACGAAGCTTACTTGCTGGCTCATGACAAAATAATTATCCTTATTTTGCTGGAGAAGATGAGAAAACGAAAGACAGGTGATCGCTGGTTGAAGATGCTTTGATCCGGCGTGTGTGAGACCAAGATTGGCAAGCTGACAAAATGGGGAAAAGGAAAATGCGATAAATAATAATACAGGATATTGTGTTCGTCCTCAGGGCCTAGCTCCAACACATAAGTGATCAGTCACTTCAAACATCTATGTAGTACACATCGTACACTTCAGAATATCTGCCACTTGAAACGAAATGCTACAACTGCATCACGTGACACCCGGCTGAAACGGAATGAAAGTGTATATTTTGGGGACGAACAAATCAGTGCAAAATAGCTGACAGGTGAGAACACACGGCACCTCATACAGTCAGAACGTGTTCAGACAAAAGAGCCGCAAGGTCTCATCCTGAATTCAATTCGATTACTAGCTCTCTTCTTCCCACCTTTTCTGATGGCTAGGAAATCCGGATAACCGCTTAGCTTCGACGCACCTTATCTCTGATTAAATATCAATACTTCCAGATTGGCTACCGAACTGAGATTCTAGTTTGGTGTTCTTTTTCACGTTTCCGATTTTTTTTTGTCTTCGGATGTACTTTAAGGCCCCAGCCAATTTTTGCTTGGGGCCCGGCACCTATTTGCGACCCAGGCTCTTTTTTAAGTTTTGCCCACTTTTTTGTGCACCGACAATATTTTTTAGGTATCGGCGTGTTGTCGCAGACCCCGAAGTGTTCATCTAGTGCCCGGTCTTTTCGTTCCTTTTCTAGGACCGTGTAGATTTTTGAGGGCCCTCGCCTGTTTTTGAGGCCCTCATGATGTATCAAACTCCGCTGTGCTTTGATGACCCCGTTGTGACTTGGTTTTTGAACTCCGGCATGTATATTTCGAGCAGCAGTGTTTTAAGGCAATGCCGCTTTTTTCCAGACTCGGTGCGCTTTGAAGCGCCAGGTGAATTTTCGTCCTCCAGTTCTGTTGTTTGGGTCCCGCTGTGTTTATTTGGCGTTCCTTGCTCATATTTGTGGGACCCCAACATGATATTAGGGGTCTCGGTATATTTTTTGGGATCCAGTCTGGACTCATCGGGTCCAGTCGCATAGTCCCAGGAGAACCCAACGTCAGCTTTCTGGGCCCGACAGTTTTTGGTGACTTATTCTGAATTATGCAAAGTTCGACCACGGCCTCATTTTTCGGGCCCTCGGCGACATTTGCTTTTTTGTGAATCATCCACTCCGGGCAAAAGCGCCAAGTCAACTCCTAATCACCCACTTAGGCTTCCCTAGCTTTTCATCAGGGACACTATGACTGTTCCGCGACGCGAACCGTCCACTTTCGCACCACAAACGCTGCGCTTTCTCCGTTCCTTCCCCAGACAGCTGATCAATGGCGTCACCATGGTATGACTAGTCGGCATATTCAGGGCGAACAATGCAAATATTGCGCGAGAATCACAATGTATTCAACATTTTAGGTAGCCATGAAATCTGATACAAACAGGTCTGAGCAGGGTGTTCGTACTCTGCATCCGCCATTGCGCCGCATATCAGCTGCTCACGGGGGGACGGCCGGTTCCCGACGTCTGAAAAGTTAACAATGCGCACACACAACAAACGCGTTTTCAACGACACATCCTGCCATCTAGTGATAAATAATGTTATTTATACTTCAACGTTCAATCGCATGACATTCATTCAATATCCGTTGCTATAATACCTAGACCGTACTGCTACCTAGCGATAGCCATTTGAAATGATGCTTCTATAAAATTATGTAGTTCTTGAATCTATGGAGGTTATGACCGCTTCGGAGTTGTGGAGGTTATGACCTGTGGCGGTTGTGAGCGCTTCGTACTTGTGGAGGTTGCAACCTGTGGGGATTACGACCCGTGGAGGTTATGACCTGTGGAGGTCATGCCCGCTTCGGAGTTGTGGAGGTTACGACCTGTGGAGGTTATGACCGCTGCGGACTTGTGGAGGTTACGACCTGTGGAGGTTGTGACCGCTGCGGACTTGTGGTGGTTGTGACCTGTGGAGGTTATAACCGCTGCGATGTGTTGAATTTGTGGAGTTTGTGGACTGTGGAGGTTACGACCTGTGGAGGTTATGATACGTCTCCGTTTATACTTGTATCACACCAGAAGAAATCTGCCACCACTCCTTCCTACAAATGAGTCCAAAAAGATAATGAATGTAATTTCATGGCAATTAATTGTCTGTGTGCATCAGGATACATGCATTACCCTACTTAGATGCCATTAACAAATAAAAGGTGATTTGCAATAGCTGATCAATACAGAAATTGTTCTACATATGCATTGAAAATGGTGCTCCATACCTCTGGGGATAGTTCTTCCATAGCACCAAATACTCTTTCTTCCTCTTCCTCAATATTTTCCTGCCGTGAATGGTTGATGGAAAACATCTGGAACATGAAGTACCAACACATAAATCATAGCAACAGGTGTAGCTGTGTGCTGGGGAGTTACGCACAGGTAATACTGGGTAAATTGTGCAGCATTGAAATTTAACATACATTTCTTGTGGCAGTGTTTGACTATGGTGATGGAATGGTACTCGGAATAATCATTAAATAAACCAATATACACAACCTGACAGGTTAACAACAAAGAAGCAGTGTCCAACAGCTCAGCATTGTCCAGGCATGATGTAGGTGCAGATCTAGCAGTGTGTTATATTTCACTGAACTTAGGGTAATTTGGAATATAGAAATACTTAATGAAAGTGAAGCTTAAAATACTTATTTGAAGGCTTCAAAATTGCACATAAGATTAGCAGCAAGACAACATGGATGACATGTGACCTCAGGTTTGGTGTACATGGCTTTTCCTAGTTGGTGCATATTCATGCATAAGTATGCATTGGTTAGTGCCCATGGTCTGCTATGCACCGAAATCTCAATGACCAAGCCTAATGCATACAGGCAAAATATTTGGCTATAATCACTTTTTGAACAACGGATGTTTTCAACTTTTAAGGAGAATATGGGGTTTGATTTTGTACTGGAAGTGTTTTCCTGATTGTTACCCATTATTTGGGGAGTGCTGGACTGAATACTAGAATATCAGAAGAAGAAAGGAAAGGAAAAGAAATGAAAGAACATATTTGTAAAGTGATTCACATGCCACTATTCATTTCTGATACATCTGATATGTTTCAGCTGATAAACAACCAATATGAGCATGTGGGTTTTGAGGTTGTAATATAAATTACAAACAATGGAAAATGGGATATACAAATCTGGCATAACATAACACAATACAACCTAGCATAACCACCCATTTACGGAAAGACAGGAAGATCTTACAGCAAATTTCTGGTTCAATATGCTTTATGAATTCTTGGAATGTATTGTGCAATGCAATGCCAATGAAGATGATTAAGATGCTATGACCACTCATTTACCCTCGAAGTGCTTCCTTTTTAACGGCAAGCGAAATAACACCAAATATGTGGAATGTCAGTGCACCCTATAGCCTAAATGACTAACTAACCAACCAAGGAGCTTGGAGTTACACAATATAACATGGAACGAGTCATAAAAAGGAAAAATGTAGCAAAGGATAGCTTAACCTGACATACTCTCCTTTTTAGGGTAAAACATTTCTCAAAATTTCCCAACTTAAAAACCTAACTAAACATAAACTAGCCTGCTTGTGAAGAAAAACAAATCCCAAGTTTTGTTTGAAGTTGTTTTAATTTACCACTGGATCTTCCAAATCGAGTGGTGGGGAGTTTTCACGCAACCAACTCTGCTTAGCATTGGACCCTGGTGCATGAATGGCAAATTGCACCTAAGTCGTGCACATATGCAGTTCGTATATCGCTCTGTTTGAGGCGGTATCACCGGGTAGTGATACCGCCTCAAACTTCTCAACCAGTTCCGCCTACCAATGACTTCAAATTGAAAACGTTGCGAGTATCCGGGAGTGGGGTGGGTGTCTTTGTGCTCTACCGCAGCTACCGAAGCATCTGACTTTTGGAAATTATTTGTGAGGTGCAATACATGGAGGTAATGGGCGGGCCGAAATGGATTAAGTGGCAGGGCTAGTACATTCCTCCTTGCTGGAGCTGGCCCCGGTTTCAGCACCCCCCCCCCCCCCCACCACCACCACCATCACAGCCACTTAGCCGCTGGCAACGCTGATGCGGGTCGTCACTAACCTTGACAGACGTAGCAGCATTATCTCGTGTGCACCCACAAAGCGTTGCGGCCGAAAATGCCATTTTGAGGACAGATTGGTCAAGAATATCCATTACGACCGGTTTGGCGCCGTCCTGGACGGACACCGCCGCTCTTTGAGACTATGGCCCCTGTTGTTGAATTTTAAAATATACCTTTGGTTGGGGTGGATGCAGAAATTTGATCGGGGGGAGGGGGGGGGGCGAGTGGGACTTGTTCTGGAGAGGAGCCGTTTCTTCACACTTAAAAGCCCGTGGTGCGACGGGACTGTCTGGGGGCAGGGAGTCTGGACCCCCGTGGTTGGGTTCCCTACGAATGTTAATTTGTCTGTTTCCATATTTAATCTCAAATTATGTCTTGAAGGCACGGACTTGGAACTGGTCCCTGGTTTCGTCAGAGATATTCACCTTGGAGCTGGGGAAGGACGAGTGCATTCTGGTGTCCTGAATGGAGGTCACTTTCAGTCGATGAAAAGCCACATGTCTGCCAAGGAGGTGGGGGGCACACTCCCCCCAGATGCCGTCCCGGATCCGCCACTGGCCCTTTTTATTTTCACAAACCCGCGACCCAATTTCCTACAGAAGAAGCTTTGCGATAGCCAGTACAACTCAAATTTGGGCTATAACTAGACAAGGTGTTCAGTCATGACCTTCGTCATAGAGCAGAGTAGTTAGACAAACTTTGGCTGAACTGAGGTGATTCGGCTATTTTGCTCATTACACTATTTCTTGACCGAAAGTTCGAACTCCGATTCGTATCAGTACCATTCTGCGACTCAAATACGCTACAAAATGTTTAGGTGTGTTCAAAATGAATAATTACTAATGAAGACATATATTACACATATGTCTTGATTAGTATATATATAGTCTGACATATATTAATACTATCAGTATTTTTTTTCGGTACCAATTTTGGGCGCCCCATTAGGCGTGGCACAACGGAAATGGTACAGATCGAATCGTCTCCACAGTGTGCGTGTGAATAGCATGTTTCCACAGTTTTCAAGTGTACATTGAGCACGTGGCACGTGATTAAATTTTCTCAAAAACCCCATTGACTTAACATGGCGATCGCAATTTCTGTCGTCTGTCGGACGGCCCGAATCACATCAGTACAGCTGCCGAATCAATGCACCGATCGTCATGAAACCAACGCCACGCTGTAGCCGCATCTCTGCGCCACACAAACGGTTAAAAAATTTACATCGCACGTGGCACGTGCACACGTGGGGTGCGTGCAAGTCAAAGGTGGCATATTTTCCCATTTTTGACGATTGGGTCTGCCGCTGCCAAACGGTTCGAGTCGGAACGATGGCAACACATCCATCACCTGGCTCCATGTACCGGCTACATTTGTCCAATTGACACATGGCATCTAACGTGCAAACTGCAGTTGTCAATGAATGCCAATTGGCAGGTGTCGCGTGCACGTGGGATCGGCTCCGATTTACACGCTATTAACCCCAATGTAAGTCTGGATTTTCCACTCAAATGCGATACACACTTGTAGCCGCATCTCTTCTCATGCTCACGCTGTCTCATGCTCACGCTCTCATGCTCACGCTGTCTCTAGAACCCAAATACTTTGGTCGCAATCGTCGATACCCCAAACCATTGCAAAGCGTCCTTTTCGTGCGTCAAATTTCGCTTTAACATGGGAAGATTTCTAATTTTCTGGTCGCTTCTTAAGCATGGGCCACTTTAGGGAAACCTGGACACAACCCTGTGTCCCAATCCTACCAAGTGACCTCAGTTCCACCCGCCAGATAATCCTCCTTCGGAGAGATTCTCCTGTGTAGAGGAGCCGACACATTGTCCCAGTTTCGCTACGTTGCGAGAAAAACGAATTTCTAACTACTGATAAATTCTCCTCCGCGCACCATATTTCAGTTGGGTCGGTTTTTACAGCACCGTGGCCGGTCGCCACCGTGACGCCTTGCATGGATGCTATGCTTTAGCGTCGAGGGTCCCGGGTTTGATCCCCGGGCAAGGCGCGAGCACTTTCCGCTGTTCACTTAACCCTGGTCCGGAGCTGGTTGAATGACGGACTGACGAACTGACTGACCGTCTAACCGTCCGTCTGACTGACACACTGACTGAAACTGACTGACGGACTAATTCATTGACTGACTGACTGACTGATGAAATGGGAGACGGTCAGACAGACAAACTAAATGGCAGACAGACTGAATGAGTGACTGACTGAATGGATGACTGACGGCCTCACTGGTTGACTGACTGACTGACTGAGTAACTGACCGATTGACTGAGTGACTGACAGGCTGACTGACGGACTGACTGACCGGCTGGCTGACTGACTGACTGACTAACGGAATGGCGGATTAACTGACTGACTTATTGATTTACTAACTGACGGCCTGTCTGGTTGACTGACTGACTGGCAGACTAACTGACTGGCGGGCTAACTGACTGACTGCCTGACTGACTGACTGACTGACGGACGGACTGACTATCAGACTGACTGACTACATGACGGACTGACTAAATGACGGACTGACTGACTGATTGACTGACTGAGTGACTGACGGAACGAAGGGCTGACGGGATGACGAACTGACTGACGGATTGACTGACGACCTGACTGACTGAATGACTGACGGCCTGACTGACGGTCTCACTGACTGATGGACTGATTGACTGACCGACGGAATGACAGGCTGACTGACTGACTTCTACACTGACTGAATGGCTGACTGACTGAGTGACTGACTGGCTGATTGACGGGCTGGTTTACTAACTGATTGACTGACTGCTTAATTGACTGATTGACTGTCTGATAGACTGACAGATTGAGTGATGGACGGACTGACTGTCGGTCTATCTGGCTGATGGACTGACTGACTTTCTGACGGATTGTTAGGTTGACTCAGTGACTGACGGGCTGACTGACAGACTGACTGCCAGCTGAACTAATTGACTGACTGACTGACTGAGTAACTGACTGAGTACATCTCAGGGGAACCCGGATGTTAATTGGTTATGGGGACGTGGCACACGATACATAATCCTTTTCTGTAGTGAAAGTCACTTTATTGAGCAAGACAAATTGTCTTATTTACTCTTGTCCAGGCTTCTGCTAGATTCGGGTAAAAATGAATTGGACTGGCTGACTGACGGCCTCGCTGGCTGACTGACTGACTGAGTGACGGAATGACTGACTGACTGACCGACTGATTAACTGAAGGAATGACTGACTGATTAACTGACTGATTGAATGATGATTGACTGACTGGCTGAATGACGGCCTCACTGGATGATGGACGGATTTGACTGACTGACGGACTGACTCACGCAGCCAAACTTCTCCAAAATACAGGGCAAGGAAAAAGGATTGGACTGCGGATGTCAAAAGCTCGCTAAGCGAGTAGCATAGGGCACGTAAGCCCGGCGGAGGCCGAGCGTCCTGACCTAGTCACATATATTAATGCTACAAGGACATTTTTTCGGTACCAATTGTGAGCGCACCATTAGGCCTCGCGCACCAGAAATGGTACCGATCGAATTGTTTCCACCGTGTGTTTGTGAATAGCGTGTTTCCCACGTTATCAAGTGTACGTTAGCCCGTTTCACGACGTCCAATAAGCACCGGGATGCAATGTCGATGACTTCGTCTAGTATGAAGGGCATATTATTTAAATATATGTACTTTATCTTTATATATGAAATCTGTCGGATGTTTTACATATCAAATAATGAATTGAATATAAAACTGAACCAAATTATTCAAATAGCGGCACTAATTTGAAAATAAGCATTTGACTCACAGACCCGACTAGCCAATCTGGCAGCATCTGGTACCATGGCGCGCGATTTGAGAGTTGTCGGATATAATATAAATTTGCCATTGCATTACCAGCAAACATACAATATTGGGGAGGAAGTGGCAGTTCATATCATGCTGATAAATATTTTTAATCTTACGTTTTATTTCATGGATGTGAATTAGCAGTAGTAAGATAAATCGGAACTTATATCATTTCCAGATAGTGCCATCTTGACGGTCCAGAAAATATTTTATTCCCTCCATTTTACAAGCGAACTATTGACAGCTCAAATGCCGTCTACTGCAAATCACCACACGGGACTCCGCTCTTAGATATCGTTTTAGCTTAGTGCATAAATACTTACCTGAATAAGATTCAATGAGTCTGGGATTCGGTAACGGTGGACGCATGCGTTTCAGATGTGGGTAGCGAGACTCTTCTGAGTGGATTCCTTTCAGTCATCGCCTTAATGCTGATGTAAAATGACTATTTAAGGGCGGTGTTGCATCCAGGCTCCCTATACCTTACGGCATATCTACAAAATTACGTGTATCCTCACCCCAAGCCAATGTCAGAAGGGTTTTAATGCAACTCACCAGGTACCTCACGAGTGGGGAGGGACAGCGGGGGCCTCGGGCCTTCCTGGAACCCATCGGTAGAGCTAGTTTAATCCGCGCCGTCTGGGTCTTTGACGACCCCCCCCCAGAGGGTTTTCCCCGAACAGTGGAAGAGTGGCGAGCGGCAGCGCGCCGAAATTTGGCGTACCTTTTTCCACATCAATTTGGCATGCTGTGTCAGAATTTTGAAGTCAGGTCATTTAGGGCTAACGAGTTGGTCAAGGTCAAGTGAGGTCACCTCCAAGAAAGTTCAACCTGTCACGCTTTAACACGCGCCCTGGAGGGCCTCTGAAAATTACGCGCACTGGAGGGGGGGGCGGATTCCGCCCCCCCTAAGATTTCGGCTCCCATTGAGGCTAGAGCAACGACATTCGCAGGGTGGATGGGCACGGTAGTAAAATCTATTGTGTGCAAATTTCGTGACCTTAGGTCAATATCTTCAAGGTCAAATGAGGTCAAAATAGCAAAATTTTCTGCTTTTGCGTGGCTTGGCTTGTCTTTGGTATGGATCGCTGTGATTGTGCTTAAATGTTCCAAATTGGCATCATTGATGTTTTCGACATTACTAATGATGTAATGCATGTGCCAGATCCGCCATTTGACCTCAGGTCATCCATATAGGAGCACTTTATCAGGTCATTACCTGCTACAGTTACCGGAACCGGGCTGCCAACCTGACTGCTCAGTTGGGCGGCTCGGCACAATCGGCTTCGAAAAGAAAGGAGTGAAATACATGAATCAAGTGTAGAAACACTTAAGCACACAATGACAAACAGTAGGATGTGTAGGGAGTAACATGCAAAGTGACGTCAATCGCATGACAGTCATTTCCATTTATGACAACATTCCAGTTGACCATGCTTGGTTCCATTAGCCTGCCATGATGACCTCGGCGACCTAACATGACTTTTAAATGATATAGCATAACAATATGCATCAAACAAGCCGCTTGTGTTGTCAAGAACACTTCCCTTTTGCCAATATACGGGAAGCGCATCAGCGCAGATTTTTGTGGTCTGCCGCTGCGATTCTTTAAAAACACTTTAACGGCCCATAACTTAAAACCATTTCGGTATATTTTAATTTGTCTTGATTTAAACAATGCGTCGGTCATTTCTAAGCAGGTACGAAAAAGTTCGCATATCGGCCAGTACAATATAGAGTTGTGTACGAAAAATCGGAGGTGTGGGCGGATTTCCCCATCCACCCCTCCAGGACGTGTGTTGACCTATCATAAACTTGACCTGACTTGACCTCGGTAACCTGACATGACTTTGGAACAATGTAGCATAACAATATACATCAAACAAATCGCTGGTGTTGCCAAGAACACTTCCTTTTTGCCGATATGCGGGAAGCGCATCAGCGCCGATATTTGTGGCCTGGCGCTGATAAAAATATTTTGAGTTTACCGACCCCTAACTCGAAAAATGTATGGTCGATTTTCGTTTTTTTAACGTTAAGCAGCGTGCTGTTCATTTCTAAGCAGGTACACAAACAATGACGTATATCGGCCGGTAAAATCTGAACTATCTACGAAAAACAGGAGGGGTGGGAGGATTTCGCCCCCCCCCCCCCTCCAGAGCGCGTGCTAACTGATAAAGACATTTGAATGAAACATTCAGCATTTTCTTTTCTTTAGGGGTGGAAGAAAACGCACCAGATTAATTTAGCATTTTTTTCACTTTTTGATTACATATTAGTGTCGTAGATTTGCCATTAGAGGTAAAATAGAAGATTCTGGGTATAGTAAGCATTTTTTTCTGGGAGCAAGTTGACTTCGAACAACATTTGTCGGTCCGGTCTCCCCATTAGAAAAGGAAAATGAAAGAAATCTTTAACTCAAAATTTTTAAATTTAAAAAACAATTTATTTTTCGGTAGCCAAACATTTCATGGTCCTGGTCGATTTCGCTCTCCTTTTCTGATTCCAAATTATTTCTTTTGCAAATCTCCCTCAAAATGAACTCACCAGAGCCACAAACATGTCAGTTGTGAAAACCTTTTCGGGGTGGTGTTTGACCCTACTCGTCGAGCGCTTTCCGATGACACTTATTTTGTTTTCGTGCGACACTTAGTTTGGATTTTATAGTGTGGGAGTCCCTAACCCCCCCTCCCAGGTAGGGTGTGAGGATCTGATAGGAGAAACTGGACGGGTTAAACAGTTTTCGGATAGCATCTATTGAACATGCACCCCCCCTTCCTCCACTCCTTCCTGGCTGGTCACTGCCCCCCCCCCCCCAAGATTAAGTTTTGGTCATGGATATATTGAATGGGAGGTAGGTGGGTGTGGGGGGTAAGAGTGCCCACGAGTGCCATCACATTTTTTTTCGGCCGGGACCTCGTTGATTGCACACAAGCACAAGGTGGTCGGCGGTGCCTTGCAGCGGGCCAGGTCAAGCGGCAGCACCACCAGCCCGGCCGACCAGCCCACCAGGTCGAGCGCAGCCGACGCCCCCGCTGACCAGCTTGCGAGGCCAAGCGCCGCCGGAAACGGTCCAGTAAATGCTGGCATTCGAGCGGAACGTCGTAGGCACCGATGTCTGCGTCCCGACGACATCGATAGCCGGATCCTGGGCATTCTGGATCGCATGGACACCAGTGGAGAGGAAGCCTTGGCCCTAGAAAGGCAGAAAGCTGACCTGCTGCGGCAGCAAGTGGAGACGGATCGGCGCCACCTCGCTACCGTGGAGCGTCTAGAGGGTCAGATTAAAGCTGTTTGTCGCGCCATGATTAACAGACAAGATAATCTGGACTGATAATCCTTGCAATTCTTGTTACTCCTTGCTGAGTTTCGCAACCGTGTTTTCCGCCTCATGTCATCTGTTTCACCCATCCCGCATTCACGGCATACACGGGAAGCCAATGTATTGGTACATTTTTGCATTTAGTTATCAAACGACAATTGGCCGCCCGGTGTGGGAGGACAGCGGGACGTCATACCATGGCGGTGGTGATGGACAGCATTGATTACTCGACAAGCTCGCGATTACGTGTTCTCGGTTCGCTAAAATGAGTTAGAAAAAACAAATAGACCTGAACTAGTGGGAAATTGCATGACTACTACTCGTTATTCGGGCTGGATTACAGAGTGCACCTACGACCAATCAATGTGAGAGATTGGAAACGCCATATGGCCTAGCAGTAGAATGAGTCATAAAAGAACTCACGGTTGTTCTTCGTTGGGCAGGTTATATCATCAATTCAGCTATACATACGCACACACGAATGAATTAACACTGGAGGGGGGTGGGGGGGGGGGGTCGAAATCCGCCCACCCATCCGGTATTTCGTAGATAACTTCAGATTTTACCGGTCGATATAAGCCATTGTTTGTGTACCTGCCAATAAATGACCGGCGCGTCGTTTGAAGTAAGGAAAATGAAAATCGATCGAAAATATTTTGGGTTAGGGACCGCTAAATTAAAAAAATGTTCTCAGCACCAGATCACAAATATCGGCGCTGATGCGCTTCCCGTATATTAGCAAAAAGGAAGTGTTCTGGGCAAAACTAGCAACTTGTTTGATGTACATAGTCATGCTACATTGTTCCACAGTCATGTCAAGTCACCGAGGTCAAGTCAGGTCGAGTTCATAACAGGTTAACACACGCCCTAGAGGGGGTATGGCGAAATCCGCCAATCCTTCCGACTTTTCGTACGTAACTCCATATTGTATGGGCCAATATACGCCAAAGGTTTCGCGTACCTGCTTAGAAATGACCGACGCATTGTTTAAAGCAAGAAAAGTGAAATTCTGTCGAGAGGTGTTCAAGTTAGGGGCCGTTAAATTAAAAACAATTCGCAGCGCCAGACCACAAAAATCGGCGCTGATGCGCTTCCCGTATATTGGCAATAGGCAAGTGTTCTTGACAACACTAGCGACTTGTTTGATGCATATTGTTATGCTACATAATTTAAAAGTCATGTTAGGTTTCCGAGGTCAAGTCAGGTCAAGTTCATGATAGGCTAATGGAACCAAACTTGGTCAACTTGAATGTGTCATAAATGCAAGTGACTGTCATGCGATTGATGTCACTTTACATGTTACTTCCTATACATCCCAAAATCTACTGTTTGTCACTGTGTGCCTAAGCGTTTCCATACTTTATTCATGTATTTCACTCCTTTCTTTGCGAAGCCGATTGTGCCGAGCCGCCCAACGGAGCAGTCGGAATGGGAGACCGGTTCCGGTAACTGGAGCAGGTAATGACCTAATAAAGTGCTCCTATATATGTGACCTGAGGTCAAATGGCGGATCTGACATCTGTATTGCATCATTAGTAATGTCCAGAACATCATTAATGCCAATGTTGGAGCATTTAAACACAACCACGGTGATCCATAACAATGACAAGCAAAGCCACGCAAAAGCAGAACATTTTGCTATTTTGACCTCATTTGACCTTGAAGATATTGATCCAAGGTCATGAACTTTGCACACAAAAGAGTTCACTATCGTTCCCATCCACCCTATTAATTTCGTTGCTCTAGCCTCCATAGGAGCTGAGATCTTAGGGGGCGGTATCCGCCTCCCTCCAGTGCGCGTTATTTTCAGAGGCCCTCCAGGACGCGTGTTAAGCGAATAAAAACGAACCAATGAATCAAACATAAACGAACACATTCATCTCAAACGAATGAGTCCAAAAGACACAACTTCACAAACTGTCCTTGATATGATCGCGTATGCCCGCGGCAGCCATACTGTCTTCGGCTGGATGACACCTTGCTGTAGGTGGCTGTTCGCTGGTAGACAGCAGCTCGGCTACGCGCAGTGCACCTGCTGGCAAGTCGTCGTGGTACGACTCTACCACGTTGTGTAGGATAGCGACGGCGAATGCTATCCGCGGAACAAAACGGAAGCTGTGTTCGGACGGCTTCAAGACGCGTCGCCACCGACACTTCAGCCGCCAAAACGAGCGCTCCACGACCATCCTAATCACACCAAGCTTGGCGTTGAATGCGTGCCTTGCTGCACGGTCGGGCTGGTCCTCTTGGCAACTTGGGTACGCCTTCAGGAGCCAGGGCGTGAGCGGGTACGCTGCGTCGCCAGTCAGCATGAGCGGCAGCTGCCTGCCGTTGACCTCCACAATGCCCTACCAAGATAATTTCGCATTAACAATAATCATGTGGCATTGATGCAGGAGTTGCACTAGAGCGCCCTTGATGGGAATGTTTTCAGTCAGCGTGGTGCTGAATTAAAAGTATGGCGAGGGGCTTGTCCGCCCACACCCCACGCAATTCCCATACACACACTAACTGCGGCCATGCCAGATTGTGTTTCGGCTCTCCCGGAACATCACTCACTCAAGCAGCATGTGGAAGAATTGAAGAAAAAAACATGCATAAATATAACCAATAAATAATTGTAGAGAAATAAAACAGATGTTGGCAGACTTTGGGGAACACCACATGTTCATCCACAGTCAAATGGATTTAATATGCCTTGAGCAAATTATGATTCACATTTGTTTTCTTCAGGGCAGACAATGGCATACGTTTCTCAGAAATCAAGAGGAAAGGTGGCAATAGCAAGAGACTGATGTATAAGAGGGTGATGAATAATACATGCACACAAGGCAGCACTGGCTATTCCTCTTTATTTATACTTTTTTATTCCTCTTTATACAAATGCATTAGTACAAATGGTCATTAGTAAAACCGTATGATAAATAGACACCCATTGACTCGTTTTGGCATACCTTAAGTTAGGGGTAGAGAGGGGGGTATCTGAAAATGTTCTGTTTTTCGAACACCTACTTGTGGGTGTCACTTGCAGCATGTCCAGTGCATAAAAAGCAAAAAGATGGTGGTATTTATAAATGGTGCAGCTGTCTACAAAAATATGAAGGCCTGATCACATAGTTCTACAAATTCTTTGTGTATGGAGCTAGCAAAGTTGATAGGCACCATTTAGGCTTCCAAGAGCAGTTGGTTTAAGGAAACCATGAGGAAGTCTCAATATGTTTTCCAAGTACACCAACATTTTTAGTGGCTACTAATAGCTTATACCACAACAGCTATAGATACAAGGGGTAATCCTGCACAACATTTGTGTTCAGAACACAGCACATCACTACAAAATAATTGTTTTAAAATTGCTCTTTGCAAGTGGTTAGAGGATTTTCATTGAAAGGAATTGCTTTAATATGGATAGCCTGTTCATTTTTGTGTTCAGTAAATGAAGTACAATGACTGGTTCAGCCATACAGATGCAGCAGTAGAGGTATTTCAATTTCTTGCATGCCTTAAATGTCCAGGTTGGTTGGTTATTGGGGGTCAAGGGTGCTTTGACTGTTTTGGTCATGCAGCACCCATCCCCCTGCCTTAAGTGTCCAGGAACCCCCATCTTCCCCTATGCAGGCACACCATAAAAGCACAAGTCTGTAAAACTTAATTAGTTTGTACATTGTTCAAAAGAAACAAAATATCGTTTTCGTTCAATATTTCATCCCTCTAGACATCATCTAATACTCATATAACTTGCATGCATCCAGCACAAGCATTTCTTTAATTGCACATAAGAACAGAAGCCAGTCGCAAAATACGTGCCATATCATGGTTGTCATCATACCCACTTGCTGCTGATAATACCCATCATATACTTTCTTAAAACTAGTGCATTCCTTTCAACATATGCAGTTCAGTTGTTAAATCGACATCAATCACTGCATATGGCAGCAAAACAATTTAATTCTTGTTCAAAGGGAGCTGTTACAATTTAGAAAACCCAGTTCAATACCAGTTTAAATAATGCAAATACCAAAAGAAAACGAAGGAGTGGAATGATACTCAGCACCAACATAAACACTAAACCGTAATATTTTTGTTGAAATACTGATACAAAAGGTACCTTTGTGCATTTGGGTATTGTGGTGCACTATTTTTCCCCATATTTCCTAACTTCTGGGGGGTACCAATCAGGGTGGGAATTAAGACACTTTTTAAGAGATTTCATCTCTTAAAACATTTTTGCACTCCGGATTCATACTGGATAGAATGGGCTCCACATGTACTCCGACACTAACATACAGAAGGAACAAAAATACTACTAAAAAACTAATACAGGATTGAAGAAAATATACACCAAACATGTTATTCTACTTACGGTTACCAAATAACTATACACTTTTCGTACCATCAAGCACACAGACAGCAACCGAACACACCACACGAAACCACAAACAGCGGAAATACCGACGACAACGCGCCAAACTTCGCGCATGCGCACTGAATATAATGGCCTCCGGCCGCTACAAATTCGGCCGGTGCGTCTCCAGAAACCTGCTTTAGAGCCACCCTATAGTGGGAAAAACTGACCGTTTTAAGAGTCGCTTCCGGAGTGCAGCGGAGGCCGCCGATCGGAATTTGCTGCGTTAGCATTTTCTGTTACGAAAACTGTCCTTTAACCAATCAATGCAAGGTATTTTTTAAATGACGTCATAACCATTAGCAACTTTGAACACGTGTTTTGAACACTTAACAGTGTCATGCCGCAAACACAAGACCTTGACTGATCCTTTGCGCACCGCCGTAGATTCCGACTGCGTGTGAGGTACTGTTGTGGGTTCGTATTGTGCAGGGAATTGGATGTCTATGTAGGTAGGTGTGCGCTCTGAGCTGAGGGTGAACCGTGAATTATTTGTGTTTTTCATTTTGCCTAGCATTATGCTGAGACCAACAGAGAAAGGAAGGCGCATTGCTCCTGTGAGTTATGAGAGACAAAGCTGAGCTGATCACAACTCCCGGTCTTGTGGTGTCATCCATTGCTCACTTCTTTGTTTCTATGCTTTGATGTGACCAAAAATGATGTGTATTATGCTTATTACGTAGACACTCACTAGGTACATATGCTTTTCTCGTCGGTTGCCGGCAAATAGATTCCATGCATGAAAAATAATATGCATGAAAATGTACTCCGGGAGAAATCTGTTTGCACTCCGACTCCAAACCCGGAAAGCAAGTTTCCCACCCTGGTACCAATTGAACCCTGCCATTGAACATCATACTCGAAATAAAGAACAAATAATTAACTGTTCACCACAACAGCACCCCAAGACCGAAATATGTCCAAAATATGCGCATTTGAGATTAACTTATCTGTTAGCTTACTTACCATATTTCAGCTGCAATTGGAGCACAAGCGGCGACGTCATTTTTGAAAACCTCGATTATGATTCGTCATATCAATTATACAGAGCCAATCACTTACCGCAGTTGCAGATGATTGGCGACATAGTTTAGAGCGGTCAACTGACCGGAAAACTTGGCATTTGAAGACCGCTGAATTCGGCAGTCAGCTGTTGTCATCGAGTTTACTTCGATGTCAGGCTTGCTCGGTCTGACTTCCAGATTTCCGGCTAAATGACTTCCCAGGAGCGGAGGTAGGTATATATTTTCAGGGTTTGTGTATAAACAAGCTATTGCTAGTCCAAAAAACTTGTGATAACAAGTAACTGGAGATCCTCTGGCTGTTTATTAATATATTAACGTGGTCCAATCTCCAGTTTAAAAGTTCTCAGATCAACGTAATTAATGTAGTCTGACATCGCCATTGGGATATTATGACGATTAATTCCCGCGAGTGCACGCGTGAAACCGCCTATTGAGCACGTGGCACGTGATTTAATTTTCTCAAAACTCCATTGACTTAACATGGCGATTGCAATTTGTGTCGGCTGTCGGACGGCCCGAACCACAGCAGTATAGCTGGCGAACCAATGCACTGATCGGCATGAAACCAACGCCACATTGTAGCCGCATCTATGCGCCACACAAACGGTTCAAAAATTTACATCGCACGTAGCACGTGCACACGTGGGGCGCGTGAAAGTCAAGTGTGACATACTTTCCCCATTTTTTACGATTGGATCTACCGTTGCCAAACAGCTCGAGTCGGAACGATGGCAACACATCCATCACCCGGCTCCATGTACCGGCTACATTTGCCCAATTGACACATGGCACCTAACGTGCAAACTGCAGCCGCCAATGAATGCCGATTGGCACGCGTCGCGTGCACGTGGGATCGGCTCCGATTTACACGCTATGAACCACTATGTAGGACCACATTTTCAACTCAAATGTGACACACACTTGTAGCAGCATCTCCTCTCATGCCCACGCTTTCTTTGTATTCTCCAGAACCGAAATACTTTGGCCGCAATCGTCGATACCCGAACCGTTGCAAAGCGGCCTTTTCGGACGTCAAATTGCGCTTCAACATGGGAAGATTTCGAAGTTTCGGGTCGCTTCTAAAGCATGGGGAACTTTGTGTCACTCTGGACACCACCCCGTGTCACAATCCCACCAGGTGACCTCAGTTCCACTGGCCGGAGAATCGTCCTTCGCAGAGATTCCTGTGTAGAGGAGACGACACTTTGTCCCAGTTTCGCTACGTTGCGAGAAAAACGAATTTCTAACTACTCATAGATTCTCCTCCGCGCACCATATTTCAGTTGGGTCCAAGGCCCTTTACGTAAGATACAACCGTCCGACAATTGGAACTTTTCATGACGTCACATGTTTTCAACGGCCGAAATCCGAAATCATGAAATAATGCTTTATAGGGGTAGTTTGTAATGTAATATCTTTTTCAGGAATGAAGCCACAGCTATAAAATAAAGACCATGTGATAGAACACGTCTTTCTCTACCGAAAATATAATTTCCGTTTTTACCTGAAACTTACCAGAAACGTGATATAGGAGTTCAAACAGGTGGTCGCATCATGCAGGCTTCGTCTCCAGCTGGCACCGTCCCATAGCTTTTTTTTCACCGACGAATTCTGATAAGGAAGGAATGTGGGTTGGAACTTACGCAAATTATGGGAAGGATACAGGGGTTTTGTTTGACGCACTTTTGAGGGGACACTTTCCCCTTCAATCTCGACCTTTCCAGCCAATAATTTCAGGTCTTATCATGGGAACAAATTGAGTGTACCTTTCAATCCATTTGAGTTCTCCTATTGCCTTCATGCATTGCGTTCCCCAATAATTGCCAGAAGCAGCACCTATGAAAGTACATTAAAGGTTGATAATGGCCACGCAGTGCAACGGGTCTATGTCCAACTTCCGGTAGCATGAGGGAGGGGCAGCTGTTCCGGAAAAGTAAGCTCATTCCCCGCGGTAAATCTGATGTAATGCTAAGCGGACGAACCACACCGAACGTGTAAATTCACTAATGTTTAGTTCAAGTTCTCCGGGTCTCCGTGTCATCTGAAGGTTAACACAGGTCAAATAAGGCAAATTATAAATGGGACATATTGTATTCAATGTTCTTTCAAGTTCAACGAATTATCCAGATTGCAGACATAAGCTAAATTGACATTGCTGTCACGATTCAGGATTATACAATAAGATCCTCGGTAACGCTTTCGTAGTTTGAGTACAACGAACACGAAGAGAAAACACTAGCACACCCAGCGTCCAGACCATAAGTTACATCGCAACAAATATCGACATCTGGGAACTTTTCGAACGGTGCGTTTCGTGCTCAAACCCATCTGCCAGTCTGGGCCAACGATCGGGGCTAGCGTTTAGTGTAACGCCAAACGAATAGGCGCACGCTCCAAACACGTTTAAAAAAAAGAAAAAGGAATATGAAGTCAAAAAGAACTAGTCGAGTTCTGAAGCCTCCGTTGGTGCTGAGTTCAAAAAGAACTCCGTTGGTGCTGTCGCAGCTGCTTTTGGCTGCGCCGTTGGGCAGCGACCTACATCTTGGCGACGTTGAGCCAACGGATCCGGATGTGGAGACGGGTGTTCACCAGCTTCCGGACGATCCGTCTGTCCAGCGCCGGCTCCTTGGCCTGCAGCTCCGCCATCAACCGCCTCACGATGCCGGGCTGGTCATCCGCCGCGCGGCCCATCACCAGGTTGAATGTCAGCTCAAAGCCCTGCACCACCGCCATCCAGCGTTCCGAGGGCAACAAGAGACCGCCACGGCTCACTACTCGAAGCCAGCTGTCGGGCACAGAACTGGGCTGCGCTATGCTGGTTGCCTGACCAAGTGTATGGTCGATGGCCCGGCATTTGCATGCCACAAACCCTGCCACGAAAGCCAGCGCCTCCAGCTCGATCCCTACCTCATCGCTGGGGTCCCGGGCCACCATCACCTCGACCAAAGGCATTGCCGGTTGCTCGCCAGCGGAGTCCTCCAGGTTGAGGGGCGCCGGAGGCTGCAGGGTTGAGGCTTGGTAGGCCCGATTGAAGTCTGATTCCTCCTCGGCGGCATCCAGTTGGTCAAGATCCTGAATCTGAAACAGATGAGCATTACCCTGAAGTACACATCATGGTAGTCAAAACTGCTTTGTTTGCGTTCAGTTCAGTGAAAACGTACGCAACACCGTCAGCTTCACTGGTGGTTTCACAGTAAAACATGGAATGGCAGAATCCAGAATGCAAAGCTTTCCCATGTTTTGCTTCAGCAACACTATGTGATATCTGGATGGTCCTGTTACAAGTTCTCAGGTACAGTTAGACATTTTTCGCGAAATAAGGTGGAATATAATTACATAATTACCTATGATGTAGCATATTATACACGAACAGTTCATAACACAGGCATTGTGATTGTTGTCCCTATCGTGCATTAATGTATTTATATATTGGGTATCTATCAGAACAAGTAAAAAGGTGCTTTATTGACTCAGACTTGAGCCAATTTGAAGATGTTTAAACAGCCTTGCATCTAACGCGAATGATGACATTGGGCTGCATCCGTTTCGACATGTCACAACTAACGAAAAATAACATTATTTGAACACTGCTTAGCTATGACCACATATTTACTTGGATGTCGAGGCCCTCGAAGGCATCGTTGGTGAGGCAGTCCAGCCGGCTCTCCGTGGACAAGAAGTCCGTGTCGGCCTCCAGCTGTACCGCACGGCCCCGGCTGTTGGCGGCCACCAGCGGGGACGGCGTCATCAGTTGGATGCGTAGCCGGGACCGCGCCTCCACAGCGTCCGGGGTGGTGTTCTGGCCGCACATGCCCCGGAGCTGGGAGAAGACATTCTCCAGGCAGTCCTGGTTCAGCCTGGAGGTCAGCAGGTACTGGTACCCGGGGACTGTGGCCAGCAGGTCCGCGTGCAGGCCGCGAAGTGAGGCAATGCTCCGCAGTATGCCGTGCTGGAACGGGAGCAGCCCTGCCCGTCCACCGGGGTGCCTAGGTGTGAACTTCCGCGCACTCCCGATGAGCCGCTCCATGTCCTGGAGAGCTGCTTCCTGGACGGCCGTGGCCCCCGGGCTGATGCTGTAGCCGCAGCGCTCCAGTCGGGCGTTGAATGGGTCACGACTGTTTGCGACATCAAACCACTTGTCGACGGTGAGCACGGCCGCCGACTGTGGCTCGCGGCGAGGCAGCAGCCGCCCCATCGCAGTCCCCACGCTGTTGGAGAAGGCCTGCGTGGCTAGATGCACCCGCTGGCCACTCTGACCAGCGGCCTGAAAATATAGGGCAGGTATGTCCAAAGCGCATTTTGGACGATAGCCAACGGCTTCAATGCGAAGTTTTGTTTAGTGCGATGCAATTTCTCAGTCCATTTGTGATCCAAGATTTGAGATTTGAAACGACGGTTGTGCTCTGGCGCAGTAAATGCGCAAGAAATGTCTGACGAATGACGTCAGAAATTAAAGTGGCCCTATGGCCGCTGAAGGGACGGCACCCCCTGGTTGGGTCGGTTTTTACAGCGCAGCGGGCAGTCGCCGCCGTGACGGAGACGTATCATAACCTCCACAGGTCGTAACCTCCACAGGTCACAACCTCCACAATTCAACACATCGCAGGGGTCGTAACCTCCACAGGTCATAACCTCCACAGGTCACAACCTCCACAAGTCCGCAGAGGTCATAACCTCCACAGGTCGTAACCCCCACAAGTCCGCAGCGGTCATAACCTCCACAGGTCGTAACCTCCACAACTCCGAAGCGGTCATAACCTCCACAGGTCACAACCTCCACAGGTCGTAATCCCACAGGTTGCAACCTCCATAAGTACGGAGCGGTCATAACCTCCACAGGTCATAACCTCCACAACTCCGAAGCGGTCATAACCTCCACAGATTCAAGAACTACGTAATTTTATAGAAACATCATTTCGGATAGCTATCGCTAGGTAGCAGCAAGGTCTAGGTATTATAGCAACGGATATTGAATGAATGTCATGCGATTGAACGTTGAAGTATAGATAACAATATTTCTCACTAGATGGCAGGATGTGTCGGTGAATACGCTTTTTCTGTGTGCGCACATTGTTAACTGTTCAGACGTCGGGAACCGGCCGTCGCCCCGTGCGAAGCTGATATCCGGCGCAGTGGCGGATGCAGAGTACGAACACCCTGCTCAGACCTGTTTGTATCAGATTTGATGGCTACCTACAATGTTGAATACATTGTGATTGTCGCGCAATATTTGCATTGTTCGCCCTGAATATGCCAACTAGTCGTACCCTGGTGACGCCATTGATCAGCTGTCTTGGGAAGGAACGGAGAAAGCGCAGCGTCTGTGGCGCGAAAGTGGCCGGTTCGCGTGGCGAACTAGTCACGGTGTCGCTGATGAAAAGTTAGGGAATCCTAAGTGGGTGATTAGGAGTTGACTTGGCGCTTTTGCCCGGAGTAGATGATTCGGAGTTTGGTTTGGAAAATCGCTGACCAATTTTTTTTGGGGTGAATATGGGATCAGGGGTCGTGGGCGACTTAGGAATTCTCACAGTTTGTGGACTTTTTTCCCCCATTTTCTTCTTCCAAAAATTGTGATTTCTGCTGAGTCGGTGAAGTAGGGTGATTTGACGGTATTTTCTTACCCTCCGAGTGGTTGCGATGCCCATTATAATACCATAAGCATGTAATCCAAGCGGTGATTCGCAGTTCGCGTCTCGGAAACAACATTTTGCCATAGCAAATATTGATATCAATATCCAAATATCCAAAAATATCGGCGGAGAAAGCCCCCATGTCGCATCTTTTGTGCAACTTTTGAAACGTTTTGTTGAAAACTTTTCTTTCAGATTAACAATTATATTCAAATAACGTAGGCAATTGTAGAGTGTACTGGACGAAGGTAGATTATACAAAAGTACATATTTTCTTCATTTTTGATTATGGGATGCACAGCTCCCGTGGCAACACATTTTGTCTAAATGGAAACTTCATCTTGAGTACAAACCTATCCGCTGTAGTGTTTCCGCTATAATTGTATGTTTCTGTGGGTGTTTTCCTTTAAAATCTGCTGGTAACCGAATGTTTGTTGGACCAGAATTTCCTCCGATAAAGCATTTTTTCTTTATATTAAAATCCGATGATTGTTCGCATCGCGAAACCGTCACGGTGTCGCTAATGAAAATGTGCATTAACCTGCGAGAACGGGTTACGCATAGTTCATTATAGCCTCCTGCCTCTTGTGCACTCGAGTTGCATTACGAGTCGGCTCTCTTTTACTTGCACGGTGTTGGAATTTATTATGTCGCGATGGTGCTTGCTGAACGAAGCAACTGCTTTTTGTAGGTAAGCGACCACCAGGCTAGACCACCGTTCCAAACCCTCAAGGAAAGAATTACTCATGTATTACTCATCATGTACGATTGTATTTGCGTACATCTAAAGTACCTCGGCTTAATCAGTTAAACAGTGGTAAAGTTCTACAGAATGCACCGACACTGTATATCTTGTTAAACTTTATGCGGTGAAGTGAAGAGCTCCGGGCTATTTTTGTATCGCATCATTTGATTATGCGGTTGGAAATTGCAGCTGAATTTAAGATTTTTCCTGTCTTAATCTTGTCTTGTAGTTATGTTATCGGAACATATGTGTGTGATTCGGTAAGAATTTAGCTAATTCCTTCTGTGTTTTCTAGCTCTTCCAAACAGCTACTGTTGCGTTAAGAAGCAGAATGGAAGATTCCAACCATCACATAATTTGTCGGTATGCGTTGTATCGCAAAGTGTGTGCAAGTTTTGTAGCAGCTGGCATGTGTTCGCAGACTTTATTTAGTTTCAACCGACCTCTGGCGATTCTATTCCAGTTCAAGAAATAAAACATCACAGCGTCCGATGCGCAGTCAATTATGCGAAAAATGCAGACTTCCTAAATCTGTTACTTCGAATTTGTGTCCATCAATTCCAACGACTTCCGAATGGCCATAGAATACTCCCGAATGTAATGATAAGAAAATACATATTCACTAAATCATTAAAGTAGATCTCAATCCCCCGAAAAAGATGACGGAGTGCATAATCGTGATATGCCATACCATTGGTTAACATGACCTCCCGGCATGCTATGAAACGGGTCTGTCTAGGCCCAATGCGCCCTCAAGTAGTATCCATCCCCGGCGTGTGACATAAAATGTCCGCTAAGCTTTAGATTGTGATATCTTGCAAACGTAATAGAATCGGGCCCTCTGGATCGGCCAATCGAGCTAAAAACTCCATGACGTGCAACAGTGCATGACCAGATTCTCATTTTTGGAAAGCTGAATGTTTTCAGCTTCATGTTTTCACACCCAGAAACAGAGATCACGGACCCAGCAGACAGCATTTATTTCCAACCTTCCCACCACTCCTGGGATCTCCGGCAGTGCACTGAACTGCACATTGTATACTGATGAATGTACGGAACAATCGGGGGGACGGGGCAAGAACAGGAGAAAGCTACTCTGTAGACGTCTCTGGGTTCAGGAACAGAGATGGGATAATATCGACTACTCTAGCAGTTCTATGCTAACCCCACTTCATAGAACGTCTTTTATGCGAGGGATTCGAAAACTGTTTGCTGGGCGCGAGATAGGCTGTGTTATGCAAGCCAGGGTTTTATGTTGTTAACTGTAAAGAACATGCCTAGGAAATCTATCGTCCCTCTTCTCCCAAAACAACTTTCGACTTCCCGATCATAGACAAGCCTAGGAAAAGGAAAAGATGTTCGCCCCTTCGCCCCCCACCCCCAGGTTGTGAGGGCCAATAAAGCGTCATATTATGAAGGTGGCAGGCCGATATCATGTGTATGGCGCAGGAATGATTGTGTCTCACCTCGTATTGGTAGGGATTTGTCACCTCTTCCCTGCGGAGTGTTTGTTTTTTGTTGTTGTTCCGACACTCATGTTCCCAAGCACCGAGTGTTGTACATGCACTGCGAGTTACCTGATGATCCCGGAAAGTGCGCCCGGCCGAATCAGTTTGTGTGAATGTGCTGTATTTCATTGGCTTTGCGTACTTTGACGCATACGCATGCCAATTGTGCGCACACTCAAGTCTACGTAAGCACGAAAGCACACATGCGCAAATGTAAGTGAGCGCAAATGTATGGAGGCCAAAGTTGCGTATATGAATATAGGTCAGCGCAAATGTACGTGAATATACGGAAATGTACATACACAGATGTAAGGGAACTTACCCATGTTTGCATGCACAAGCGTACTTCGGAGTAGCTGCACGTATGCAATCGTACGTTAGAACACAGGCGTGCTCAGAATATTGTTAAAATGCAGTTGTATTAAGAAGACCAGAGGTGTCTGTGGATTTATTACATTTACTAAAGTGGGGCTCGTTTAGGCCTGAATCTATGGGGGGATCCCCCCATCTATCCCCTCCATCTCGAAATCTATTGGACAAATATCGAAACTGAACAGCTCAGGTTCGTCTAATATACACTTTAAGAATGTCGAAATATCAACCTTCCCAGTGGAGAGCTCAGGAGGTAAAACGATTGGTGGATTGATAAAGGCTATTTAGGCTTGCGTTTAAGTTTTACGTCGACAAAATTATCATAGCTCGGAACAAATTATTTTTAATGGTGTAAAGCACTAGATGTCCATACATGCACATGCAAAACATCCAATGGCGCAGCCAGAAGCCTGAGGAAGGGAAGGTATCATTCGTTCCTTGCGGCTGATCTTCGCAGCCAGTGCCACAAACTTGGACGTAGCTAAGAGGGTGACTGGATCGGTCACCCCATTCTTGGGATTCTACGGGTCCATGACACGGCCCGAGGGCCATGCTAGTGGCCCATTCGCACTCCTCTACACTATTGTCTTGGAGGAGACAGAAAGTTCAACATAGCTTCCACATAGTCAACCAACACACTGACACGCACATGACGGCGTACACGTGGCCGGCTGGACCTAGCTGCCGACGTGGTCAGCCAACATTCTGACACGCACATGACGGCACACACGTGGCTGGCTGGACATAACAATACTTTGGATGTCAGCCACTTCCTTTTCAATGCCATTTTCAGACACTTCAATTCATTTCAATTCCAGTGTATCTCAATTTTTAAGATTTACCATTGCTAAAAATTATACTTTGGTGACTAATGTTGCACGAAAATTAGCAAGTTTCACTACTTATCTCCAACTATGAACGTCTAGTTTTATGTTGTATGTGTTAGACCTGATTCACTATCACCATAGTGAATCAGGTCGAACAATGTTAGAGCAATGTTTTAAGTATGTTTAACGTTGCCCTCTTGTAGCAGGAAAAACATAAATTATCGGACGATGGTTTTATGGTAGCAAAGATGAACATGCAATTTCATTTCCCATGCTATCCTGTTTTATGGGAACACATTCCCCCAGGCCGGGAAATGCGTCCCTCTGAAAAGGCTCCAGTGTTCCCGCTCGCATTTTTCAGATTGAGGCGCCTCTATTAAGTAAAAAGGCTCCCATTGGAAGGAAAGGCGCCCCTTGGGGAAAAGCCGAGTGCAACCCGCCCCCTCGAATTTTGCAGCGCGAGGCGCCACTTCAGGCGCTTCCACAGTGGAGCCGATCCAAAGAAATGGCGCCTCTCCAGACAGGTGCCCACCTGATTCTACACCTGATTACAACATTGCTCTCTCGCGGTTATGAACTAGGGCTAATTATAAAATTGTGCGCATTCACGTGTGGCTTCTCTTGCAAATTTGACAACTACAGTTGAGTCATTAAGAGGAAAGCGGTCAAACTGAAAAGAAAGTTATATGTTTTGTATGTCCGTAACAGCAATGTGGCAGCGTAAATTAAAAACCAGCGATGAGAACACCGTCCGAACAGGTTACGACGGATTTCTTGGGTAGTCATATAGGATACGAGTGACTGCTATCACAAAGGCTGCAAACAAACATAGATCTGACCGTCCTATTCCTACTACACTCAATAATTGTAAACACGCCGGACCTTCGACATTTTAGAAATTACTTCGATATCTCAACATTCTGATACTGTACGGCAAGCCACTTCAAGTGATGCCCACATGATGCAAATTGAAGCCATAACCATGAAACGCAAGGACTCTGAAAATTAACACACACCCTCGAGGGGGGGGGGCGGAATTCGCCTACCCCTCCAGTTTTTCGTACATTACTCCAGATAGTTACTGGAGATAAACACCATTGTTTGCGTACCTGCTTAGAATTGACAGGCGCGTTGCTTAAAGCATGAAAAACGGAAATCGACCAACAAATTTCGAGTTATGGGCCGTTAAAGTCCAAAAATATCGCAGCGCCAATCTTCAAAAATCGGCGCTGATGCGCTTCCCATAGATTGGGAAAAGGGAAATGTTCTTGGAAACACTAGCGACTTGTTTCATGTATATTATCATGCCATATAGTTTCAAAGTTATGTTAGGTCACCGAGGTCAAGTTAGGTCTAGTTCATGACAGGTTAATGGAACCAAACTTGGTCAACTGGAATGCTGTCATAAATGCAAATGACTGTCATGCGGTTGATGTCACTTTGTGTGTACATCTTGAAAACTACTGTTTGTCATTGTGTACCTAAGCGCTTCCATACTTTATTCATGTACGCCACTCCATTCTTTACGAAGCCGATTGCGACGAGCCGCCCAACGGAGATGTCAGGGGTCGGCCCGGTTACAGTAACCGCAGCAGGTAATGGCCCGATAAATTGCTGCTATATAGATGACCTTAGGTCAAATGTCGGGTCTAGCATCTGTACTGCATCAGTAGTAATGTCCAAAACACATTGATGCCCATTTTGGAGCGTTCAAACACAATCACAGCGATCCATAACAATGAGAAGCCAAGCCACCCAAAACCAGAACATTTTGACATATTTTGACCTAGTATGTCCTTGAAGATATTGGGCATGAAATTGCCACACAATAGAGTTCACTATCGTACCCATCTACCCTGCGAATTTCGTTTCACCAGCTTTAATAGGAGCCGTGAACTTAAGGGCGGAATCCGCCCCCCTCCAATGCATGTAATTTTCAGACGCTCTCCGGGGCGCATGTTAAACTAATCTTTGACCTTGGGGTTTGATCGGACATGCCCCAGATTGAAATGCTACTCCAGAGTTTCCCACGGGCTATCTCTTGATACCAAGCATAGGTAGCTTTTGGAGAAAACGAAGGAACGTTGGACGACAGAAGAAATGAGTTCGACCTTTGACTTTGAAAATTAAAGTGGTTTCTGAACAGTTTGATGGAGTACGACACGACGCGTTGAGTCACTCTACTGGATGATAATTGAAGACATAGCGACGAGGCGCGAGGACGTCGAACCATTTAAACTAACCTTCGGTCTTGTGCTTTGACATTGACATTGATCCGGTTTGAAATGTTGCTTGAAGTGCACCACGCGCTATTGCTTGGTATCAGATGCGAGTAGGTTAGGGCGCAGAAGAAAATGTGAGGCAACTAAGGAAATCGGTTTGACCTTTGACCTTAGAAATTAGTTATATTTGGTAGCATTATGATACGGCACAAGCCACGTCGAGTGACACCCACTTAGTGCAAATTGAACCCATAGCGACGAATCGCGAGGACTTGGAAAAATTAAAACTAGCCTTTGAGCTTTAGGATTGATCTTGCCACATCCTGGTTGCAAAATGTTACTCGAGGGTTCACCATGGGCTGTCGATTGATAGTGGATCTGGATAGGCTTGGGCGAAAACCACAAAAAAATATGAGGCAACCGAAGAAATCAGCTTGAATTTTGATCCGTCAAGACTATTTCTAAATTTAAGCTTTCTGATAATGCACAACAAGAAAACACGAGTGACATAATACGAATGACATCCATTTCCTGCAAATTGAAGCAATAGCGACGAAACGCGAGGACATCGAAGAACTGAATCAAACCGTTGACCTTGACCTGTCCCGGTTTGAAATGTTACTCGAGGGTTCACCACTGATTATTGCCTGATGTCAGATTTGGATAGGTTTGAGAGAAAAAGAATAGGCGATTTGGATAGGTTTGAGAGAAAGAGAAAGAATAGGCGATCGAAGGATCAGCTTGGCCTTTTCTCTTGAAAAAATAGATTGCTTAGCTTTCTGATATTGCATAGCAAGCCACATTGAATGATCCTCATTTGATGCAAATTGAGGCGAATGCAACCGATTCTCCCGTTCGGTCAATATGACTTCAATATCACCATCTAATAAATCAAGCTAACATTTGACCTAGAAGTTTGACCTTGACATGTGCCGATTTGAAATGTTGCACGACGGTTCACCACAGGCTATTGCTTGATACCAGATGTGGGCAGGTGCGGGTGAAAAAAAATTGGAGACGACCGAAGAAACCGGTTTGCGTTGAACCTTGACCGTTAAAGTTGTATTGTGAGACATATGTAGTTCCTTCCGGCGTGTTCAGTACAGGCAGAAGCATTCGTGGCAATTGATTCGAACAATCATAAACCCGTCGCTGAATGCCGATACCAATACAAATACGCCTCTGGCGAACTCGTCACTGAATACGAATACGAATACGACATTAACTAGACGTACGTGCTTACGGCTCCCCATGACTTCCCTCAATAGTCTCGAAGGTACCCAAGAACACCTAGAGTCACATTTGTTCAAGATATATCAATATATGAGCAGGTGAATGCAACCTAAGACGGATAAAGCCCTGCGATAATACAAATTTGTTGCCTAGCAGAGCACAATTTTCTACCCAAGTGAAAACAGAAGATGGTCAAGGTTCATGTTCTTCAAGAATTGGCTGGAAGCAAAAAAACGTTTCCTGATTTATAATTCGGATATTTTGCAACTACAGATAGCCTGTGGAGCTCATTGATTGCCTAGGTCGGCTCGTTGGTGATTCTCTGACATACATATTTTCACTTCATAAATGACTAAGTGTAATTTTGCAGAGATGATACTCAGGTAGCTGAGGCTGGGGGGACATGACAAAATTGATGGGGCAAATCGTCACTTCTCAGAAACTGGGGGACATGTCCCCTCTCCAGCCCCCTCCATGGTTACACCCATGCAGCACACCAATAGTTAATCCATGATTCCGAAGCAGGGGGGGGGGGGCAATTACAAACGAAATGTCATCATAGATAAAGAATCAAATTGTGAGGCACCAAAAGTGTGTGGACACTTGCATTCGTAGCGGAGTACAATCTAAGCATACATGGGAGGAATATACAACTTGCAATGTCTTCATAGCCATGAAAAGGTTCTTAAAATGAATGACAATTATTTCATTCCTTAAATTTTTTCATCATCAAGAAATTACCAACGTTTCGTATTTGATACTGATAATTGCTGATATATGGTGATCAAGTCTGAAGCACAAAACGTCGGTAATGTAGTGAAACTATGTACCTTTTGAATGTACTGTCCCAAAAGATTGAGGGCGAGGGGGACATTAATACCTTCCGGGGTGATAGTACGTGTCATCCCTTTCCCAAAATATGCACCACACGACTGCTAATCGACAAGAACGTAGCTTATAAACGTCTATGAAACCTATAGTGATCTGCCCTAAACTTTACTTCAATGACTCCTAGTTCCTCAGTTGAACACGGGTGATGTTTGCGTTGGTAGACGCACACCAGCAGATGTTATGTCGCACGTTCAGCAATGAAACCAACATTGGAGGGCCCTGAGCCTTAAGCCCTCAGTCGGCGCGATTTTTGGTCAGGTGCATCGATTTGTAAGCCTCAATGCAATTTGTTTTAAACTCTGTTCGATATTTTGAAGGTCCCTTGTTTTTTATGTAAACTAAACCATTCCGGAACCACGTGGAAGCTTTGAGGCTACGGTGCATTTTTTCAAGATCCATCGCGATTTTTTTTTATCGGGAGGATGGAGTCTAACGATTTTGTGGACTCTCATACGATTTTCTTAGGCCGCGGCGCGATTGGTATGGAGCCCAGCAAGGTTTGTTTGAGCACTATCGCCGATGTAGTGTCTGGCGATATTTTTTAGAGTTATACCCAGCGGCTTTGTTTTGAGATGAATGACTCACTCAATCTAACTACAGTCTCCGTAACACCCTTTTATCACAATATTTTGCAATGTCCTTTCTGCAGCGTTTTGGGAGCAAATATGATACCTATGATTATGTAAGCACTGATGTCAGAGGATCCAAATGGCACATTCCAGGTAACAGCTTGCGAGGTTGCCATGCAAACACATGAAATAGCCGTGAAAAATAGGAGTATGAAGGCCGGGTCTAGTTGATACACGGGATGGTTAATACAACAGCATTTTCTCCAAAAGCATGAAGCCGGTTGCCATGGCTACTGTTGCCCATGTTGCTACTGACACCCTCTTCTCACGGAAAAATCAAGCCCAAGTACTTTTGACCCGAGACTACAGAATGGTAAAGATGTGACACATTTTTGGACCGAAAGTGCCTTTGATTGGCCCTAAATTTATAATCTGTCGCCCACTTGCTAACTTTTTAAGTGTCAGCTCATTACCATGTTCTCTCAACTTTGGGACTGTGAAATGTGTTTAAATTCGTGCTTAACATACAGCCTGTTCCAACGTTTTATGGATTGGAAATGGAACAAAATAACCATACAAGTGCCTACTTTTATTAAGGCGTCTGCTAAAACTGTATCAAGATATCTATGGAATGAACGTTTGAGCATTCCATAAATGGCATAAACCATTAGCTATGGTCAGTCAAGACTCACACCAGTATTATTACTGTAAGCGTGAAATATGAACCTTTCAAAAGGAGCAAACTAGAACCACCTATATTCATAACATAGTTTACTTAACCTACATTATATCAACTTTACCCATCATCAGCAACAATTTAACCCTATTGCGGGGTACGTTGATGAACCGATAGTTGCGCCATGATTTGCTTTCTGGTGGAAAGCCCAGAGGACGCCACGAAAACAAAATATCGTGATGATGCCAGGTTTAGGCTCGGCGTAGGTGCAGCAATCTCCTCGCTACCCTTCCAAAGTGATGAGTTATATTGAGTTTCGTTAAAATTGTATGAACTAGACCAGGTTTCCCCTATCCAATGATTGCAACAATAACGTCATTAAGGTTTGCTTCACCTCAGGCCCATCAATTGTTATGAAGACTATAGCGAGACAGAGGAGCATGAGCTTATCACACGAAGTCACCAGATAAGCAGAGTAGATGTTATGCCAAAGTACGCCCACACATCCAAAAATCAGCCAGACTTCGGCCGCTTTGTTGTAGACATCGGGTATGTTTGAAACATTTTTACCAACTGTAAAAATCAAGCATGTATTTGGAAGTTGATGGACCCCTGCCATCCCAACTTTCAAGTTGGAGAGGCAGTTTCCCATAGTAGCATTACAGTATCTACAATGATGATGTCTTTCACCTCATGAAACTTAAAAATACAATAAGAAGTATTGATACCATATTACATCTTAAGCGATCACTACAGCTTGAAGGCATTCATTCTTGCTATATTTGTGGTTAATAAGATGGAATTCAATGTTTAAATATACCTAATTGTTCTAGTTTTTCTGATTATGGGGGAACCATTCAAATTGTCATGCTCGAACAACTTCGAATTACGCTCTCAATACGAACTAACGTGTGCATTGCTATGCCTGTTGCCGACGGTAGCACGAAGTAATTGGTGATTTTGTACCAGCCCCAGCATCACTTGAACTTCACCTTCCCTCGAAGCATTTTCATTGCCCAAAGGGAAGTAGATTAAAATACTTTGTTTTTGTCTAACGCGACACGGATATGAGTCACGTTTCTGTTTTCACCGTAAATCTAACCTAAATCCGTTCCCATTGCTAGTCGGTTGGTCATTGGTTTTTACGACACATCGACCGTTGAGTCATGTAGCGTCGCCAATCTTTCACGCCGATTGGTCCCGGGCGAAGAGTAGCGACAGGTGAGACCCACAACCTTTCGATTGTGAGACGAGCAACTTACCCCTAAGCTGCTCGTCCCCGTGTTCCCATGGGTAAAATCCTTTGGTGGGGGGGGCAGGATAGCCCGCGCTGAATTCGAAGTTACTAACGTATGACAAACGTTTTCATGGGACAACAAATGCGACTCTGCGCTGTTTAAGGTAGACATTCGAATTACCCCGGCCCATGCAAACTCAGTAACTGATTTTATTAATTGGCTTACATGTTCTCCTAGCTGGGTCGATCCCTCCCCCACAAACAAACCAAACACTCACATTCTCATCCTGACTTTCACATCCAAACAACAACCCACACATGTCACAGCTGGTTACATCACATTCAAAGTAACACCACGTGCACCCCTCCCTCGTCGCTGTTCCTTTTGTCAAGGATATGGCCACACGAGGGGGGGGGCTGCAAACACACAAACCCCACATGTGGCCTCTGTGCCGAACCACAATACACTATCGAGTGCACTAGTGAGGTTAGGAAATGCGTGGGCTGCGGCGGGAACCACTCCTCCCGGGACGGGGCTTGCCCTCGGTGGAGGAAGGAGAAGGTCATCTTCCGACTCATCCACATCGAGGGCGTGGCCCCGTCGCGGGCACGGGAGTGGGGTGACGAGCAGTACCCGATGCTCACCGCTCGGCCCACGCAGACACACACTCACCCTACAGCCACTCCTCAGGAAACCCAGACGGACCCTATAATTGTCATTCGGCCAGAACCCACAACAAAACTTACGGCACAAGCACAGGCACCTCCCCTCTTACCACACCGCGAAGCATACAAACCACCACGCCTATCACTCCCCCCAGACCCACCCCAAGTACGCAAGGGGGAGTTTTTCAGACTCCCCCTTCACCACAGACCACCCACAGACTCAGAGGAAGAAGACGTTAGCTCAGATAGCGCAGGAACCACTCTACAAACAACCCAAGCACCGACAACACGAGCAACCAACAAACCAAGCACTACATCCACGAACAAACCAACCACAACACCCATGAAAACCAGAACACGTAATAAACCTACTCGACGCTAGACAGCATAGGAACAAACATCCGAACAACTCCTCAACCCAGTCTCTCCCAACTCTGCCCATGACATGTATTTATATTAAAAAAATATCGAAAGAAGTTGATGCCAGACCGACATCAGAACCTCAAACAAACGTAAAAAGGAATTGGAAAAAAAAACAGAAAAAAAGGAACAAAAAAGTACAAAAAGAACCGGAAAAACAACAGCAACAAAGAAATAAATAAAAAACAAAAAAATAATGTAAGAGACAACTAACAGTGTATGACCATGTATGTTTGCAATGTTAATACCAAAGGCGATGGCCCCCAACCCCCTCCGCCAACTACTACCAGGCACCGTCCGGGCCACCACCTCCAACCGACTTCAAAGTCGTAAACAGCTGAAATCACCACACGGTGGCAGGCTGTTATAATTCACTTACACACACACACTCCTAGCTGGATGCTGCATGCGGGCAGAATGATCTCAAGGTTAAAAAGCCATACATTTGACATATCGTTCAACACCTTGCACTATGCATATGTGTATCGACCTTAAACCAGTTAACCACGTCGGCCATTTAATAAGCCAGACCGTCCGCTGGTGTCAGTTCCCAGTAGCCCAGTCCTAAGCCTGCGTTTGAAGACCACGCATCAACTACCCCTCCCCTCCCCCCAGGCGACAGCACGATATAGTACCTCACCCCCGCCGTATCCAGTGACATGTGCACGTTGCCAGTGGCGTCTTCAGCTTGATCTCCAAGGATACCTCCACATGACTGACAAAAGATGATGCGCCAACAGCACAACAGCATATAGATCTGAAGATACTGTACATGTTGACAAAATGATGAATAGTTCAACAACTGTGTCCGGCACTGCAGTCGTCCGATTCCCAGCCTGCGTGGCTGGGCGCTCGACGACGCAGCCCGGCTCGGATTTCCCCGAAGAGGCGAGCTGGCCGCGATCTGAACGGTCAGCCTGCTTCTAAAGCAGAGCTGATCTAGAAACGGCTAACTAATGACGATCTTGCAATTTCTAATGGAGCACTGTATCGGTACAAAGTAAATGAAAGTACTCCATATCGGCTCACAATTACCTCTGGTATTCTCTTCCTCAATCAACAAACATAGAGATGTGTCATTTGTGAAGGTATTACTGAAGAAAAAAACACTAGGTGGTCATGAATATTGCGGAGGATCGAGGAGGGACGCTCTGACTTATTTATGTCTCCTGGCAGATCCAGAGAACCAGGGGATAAGCAGCATATTTTGTGCCGTCGCAACAGACTAGATGACAGCCTGCCCCAGCTCTGCTGTTAACGGACCAATAGGTGACTGAGCCACAGCCGAGCTCGGCACCTAGTAATATGCAGCGTGAGTGTAAATGTGTGTGTGTATGTGTGTGTGTAGGTATGTGTGTATGTATGTGTGTGTGTTTATTTGTGTGTATGTGCATTTGTGTGTCTGTGGCAGGAGGTGGCTTAATCACTACAAGTCACTATGATCACTAGCTATCCGCTCTTCGGCGAGGGGTGACGTCGCGAAACACGAGTCTCTGGGATGGCTGCCGGGCGTCCAGCGCTGAAACAAACGCTTGCGAGTCCTGCAAAACTATCGTGAATTTAACGTCGGCGAACACAAGTCACAAGAACAAATGAAGGCGCGGCATATATCTAATCTATATATCTATATCTAAATACAGATCCATGTCTTCATCTACAGATATATATATATATATATATATATATATATATATATATATATATATATATATATATATATATATATGCATTCATACATTGATATCTGTATCCACATATTCCTCTCCCTCTCTCCCTTCTCCATCACTCTTTTCACCTCTTGATCTTTGAATCTCTTGATCTCTATATATGTTGATCTCTGTATCTCTTGATCCATATATCTCTTGATCTCTGTATCCCTTGATCTATGTATCTCTTGATCTCTGCACATCTGTATCTTTGCATACATACTTGTATCTAAGCCTCTCTGCATCTCTGTATCTCTCTTTCTCTCTATCTCTCTATCTACCTCTCTCTCTCTTTCTTTTTTTTCTCTCTCTCTCTCTCTCTCTCTCTCTCTCTTTCTGTGTTTTCGAAGTGGTGTCCTTCGGACATGGCCGCCGTGTGACAATGTGTGGGTCTGTACCTGGCCAAAATAAAATGCAATTCTTAAAAAGTTCATTTCATACTATGCACTATTTCATTCAGTGATTCAATCTTGCTATTCGAGGCAGCATCGTGACTAGGGACTGTCTAAGGTAGAAGAGCGGGCATCTGAAGTCGAAGAAGTGGTAGGTTATAGAGGGTTCATCTGAGGCTAGAGTGACGACCTAGCGGTGACATCGGACGTAAATGAGGAGACTTCATTTGAACACGGTCACCTAGAGGTACCATCGAACGAACTATGCAACATCATGCGAACCTCAACACATCTCCGCATTATATCACCCCGAAGCCAATAGACGGCACGCTACTAAGTATGACTAACCTTGGGTGTAGCCCATACAATACTTATTTCCATAATGTATTATGGTAGCATAGGTACAATAATGAAGTCTACACCTTACTACATCAACTTCAAGTGCGGGAATGCCACAAAAATTGCGTCAAAGACCCCAAACAGATGTCGGGCCCCGGAAGGAAGTGCGTTGGAGCACGGAAAAAAATGCACCAGGAGCCCGAACAATCGCACCGAGGCTCACAAATATCGCGCAGGAGGCTTACAAAAATAGAAGTCGACCCCAATAAATCACAAAGGGATTCTATCGAGTTCACCAGAGCACCGGACAATTCAGAAGAGGTCACGAAAGGAAATTATCCTGAGGGCCTTTCTACTCTGAATGGTGCCATCCGCTGGGAAAAAAAACTCGTTGAGCAGCCGCAGTGGCATGCTAAAGAGGAAAATCTCCCTCCGTCCTAGCAAGGCGGGCTCCGAAGAACCCAAGAATCGCGCCGGGGTCCACAAAAAGGTTGTAGGGCAAGATACATTCGCGTCGGGCCCCCATAATTAAGGGTTTTAAATAAATACAGCGGACACCAAAAAACTTCCTTCGGGCTCTAAAATTTTCGCCGGGGAACGCTAAAATTAGTCTGGGCCTGGGGTCGGATTAGCACAACGCGACCTGTGAACTGGCACCAACACCCCCACCGCCAAATGTCGCGCATGGAACCCAAAATTCCCGTCGGTAGTCGCGTAAGTTCTGGCCGAGGCATCAATAATTCCCTCGGGGCTCACAAAAAGTGGCGTTGTTGTCCCCAAATAAGCACAGCGTGGTCCCAAAGTCGCAACGCAACCCGACAAGAATCAAGCCAGAACCCTAAAAAATAAAGGGAGTTATCGAAAAATAAATGTTCCGACCAGAAAAAATAACCCCTTAGTCCAAACATGCTACGAGATGCCTTAACAAATTGCATACGACACCGAAAAACATTCCGGAGCTCGACAAATCCCGGCGGGACATAAAAATACAGAATTGTCGCCGAGGGCCTGAAAAATAAGGCCTTGGCTGGGACTTTACATAATTCAGAATCAGTCACTAAAAACTGCCAAGCCCAGAAAACTGACGTCGGATTCTCCCGGAACCACGCGACTGGGCCAGAAACGTCGAGACCTGATCCAAAGAAATTATACCGGGCCCCTAATATTGTGCTGAAGTCCCACAAACATGAGGAAAAAAACACAGCGGGACTCATAGAGCATAACTGGAGGACGAAAATGCACCGAGCGCTGCAAAGCTTTCCGAGTCTGGAAAAAAGCGGCATTGCCTTAAGACATTCTTCTGCTCTAAGTATACACACCGGAGCTAAAAATAAAGACACAACGGTCCCTCAAAGCACAGCGGGGTTTGATACAGCATGGGGCCCCAAAAACAGGTTAGGTCCCTAAAAAATCGACATGGTCCTGGAAAAGGAATGAAAAGACAGTGCACTAAATGAACACTGCGGGGCCTACGGAAACGCACCGATGCTTACAAATTATCGTCGGTACATAAAAATAAGTAACAAAACTTTACTTTTGTTTAAAAAGCCGGTATCGCAAACACGTGTCGAGCCCCAAGCAAAAAATTGCTGGTGCATTAAAGCACATCCGAAGACAAAGAAAATCGGAAAGGTTGAAAAGAACACCTAACTGGAGTCTCAGTTCGGTACCCAATCTGGAAGCGTTGTTATTTAATCAGAAATGAGGTGCGTCGAAGCTAAGCGGTTATTCGGATTTCTTAGCCACTAGAAAACGTGGGAAGGAGAGAGCTAGTCATCGAAGTGAATTCAGGATGGGCCCTTGCGGCCCTAAGTCTGAACACGTTATGACTTTATGAGGTGTCGTGTGTTGTCACCTATCAGCTATCACTGCTTTGTTGGTCCTCAACATATGCGCTTTCATTCCGTTTCAGCCGGGTGTTACGTGATGCAGTTGTAGCATTTACTTTCAAGTGGCAAATATTATCAAGTGCACGATGTGCACTACACAAATGTTTGAGGTGACTGATGAGGCCCTGAGGACGAACACAATAACATATGTTATTATTTATAGCGCTTTTCTTTTCCCCATTCTGTCAGCTTGCCAATCATGGCCTCCCACAAACCGGATCAAAGCGTCTTCAGCCAGCGATCACCCGTGTTTCCTTTTCTCATCCTCTCCAACAATAATCATGATAATTTCTTCATCGGCCAACAAGTAGGCTTCGTTCTTACTAGCAGCCAGTGCAAACTTGTAAGGTGAACACTGCCTTAGAAGCGTCTGTGGGCCAATAAGTACTAAGTATGGCTATATCTGGCAATCTTAATAAAATCAGACCCTTTCTCACCTTCACATTGAAGTAACTTGCCATGAAAATATGAACGTGTGAAGAATGTCTAAGGGGAAAAACTCAACTCAATGAACAACGATCTGAATTGTGCAAAAGCATAGATCGGTGAACTCATAATGACCCCCTGCAGCTTTTGGCCATTTCAAAATGTTCGTTTACGGGATAATTTGGACTGGCGTTCTATTCTTTCTCCCCATGAACATCGGTGAACAACGGATGACGTCTCACGGACATTTGGTACTATATCTTGGAAACTAGGGCACACCACGTATCCATTAGTGACGCTGTAATGAACTTGCACTCACCCCACACCCCACGCACCAGCGCAACCGATCCAAGACGGATCCAGATCACGATCATGATCAACCGACTCGCTCACGATAACAACGCCACCGATATCGTGTCCGAAGACTAAGAACTCTGACATCTAAGAGAGCACGAGACACAGCGAGAACAGCTGGCGAACAAGACGCAGCGAAGCCGGTCACCACCAAGGCTTCGGCGCCACAGGCACAGCGGAACGGCCATTGCGAAGGCAACACAAAAAGCCTGGCGGTGCCGCAGGCGTGCTGTGCAAAGCCGCGCCAACGCCAACTGCCTCAGGGCCCAACTACAAGCGACTAGACCAGCCTCCCACAACTACATCAGCTACTTCTAGCCCAGCTCTGCAATACGCCAGGTGGGTCCGGCGGTGCCGCCCCCCCCCCCCCCCCCCCCCCACACACCGCCGATATCTGTATTTTGTAACCTTGTGCACCTATCTCTCCTAACCCACGCCGAACCCACAACCAGACATGAACTCAGACACACTGGACACACCGACGGGCGACTTCTACATCTGCCGCCGGGATAACGGGGAGCCAATAGGCTCCCTTGACCCCTGGACGGTGGAGGAGGAGATCACCCGCCGGACACGACAGCCCCTACACGCACACCAGGTACGCTCAGGAGCACTCCTAATACAATCATACACCTTCAGTGACGCAGAAATATTGACACACATTACTGACATCTCTGGCATACCTGTCACCATAACACCGGCCGCACATCTCAACAGCTCTCAAGGCATGATATACGCACGGGAGGTGGCCTGGATGACGGAGGAGGAGGAACTGGCTATCCGTTTTAGGAGCCAGGGAATCTCCTCCGTCTACAGACCACCTGCGCCAGTACACAAAGAAAACCCACACACACTCATACTCACCTTCAACACCAGACAGCCACCAACACCCGTTAAAGCCAGCTACATTAGGTACAAGGTCACACCACGAGCACCTCTCCCCCGATGTTGTCAGTACTGCCAGCGATACGGACACTCGAGGGCGGGGTGCCACGATACAACACTCACCTGCGCAAATTGCACAGGACCACACGACATGAGCACGTGCACCTCCACTACACAGCTCTGCGTCGGTTGTGGCGGGAACCACGCCACCCGGGACAGGGCCTGCCCTCGGTGGGCTAGGGAGAAGGAGATTCTCCGTCTCGTCCACCTTGGGGGCTGGGCCCTGCCGCGGGCAAGGTCGTGGGTCAACAACCAACAGCCGACGCAGAATTTACAACACCATAGCACATCCACACTATCGACACAGACACAAACATCATATACGAGCCCACTACCAACCAAAGAAACCCAGACAGACCCAGCAATCATAATCCGGCCGCAACCCACAACAGCAAAACAAAACAAACCCCGATAATACTCACCACCGGAACTGCAACCAGTGCCACAACGAGGATCACTTAACACATCGCCAGTCCCAGGACCATCAGAATCACCGACATCATTCACGGTGCGCAAAGACCTGCGCGTCCACTTCGAAACACACACAGACTCAGACGACGACAATAGCTCAGAAACCAGTCACCACCCACGCACCCACAACAAGATCAACCACAAACTCTACCGCTACCAGCAACAAAAAACACACCCGCGCCAAATCCTCGCGACACTAGCCAATATCCTAACACCCCCAATAACCTAATCTCTCCCCAAGTCTGCCCATGACGTGTTGATATGAAAAAAAAAATATCGAAAAAAAAAAAAAAAAAAAAAAACCTCCAAACTATTGTATGCCATATATGTTTCTTGCAATGTTCACTGAACGGCGATGACCCGACCATACCCCCCTACAACCCCTATGGCATCGTCCGGACCGCCAGCTGAACTCATCTCTACCTCGCCTAAACAGCCGATATCACCACACGGTGGCAGGCTGGTCAAACTCACCCCCACACACACACCCACACATGCGCACATAGCGGAAATGGAAGAAATTTTGTTTCAACAGTAATATACTAATGGTTTCACTCCCATCAAGAAGGTAAACCTAGTATTACAAGCACGTCCTGGGGCCTGCCCCATCCCTTCAGCGGTCCCCCTCTTAGTGGTAAAAGTTGTGTGTTTACAACTTTTACCACTAAGTGCAACTAAAATTATCGGGTTATCAACCAAAAAGTGCTCAACCATGATACTTTGCGAAATTCCTTGATGCGTCCCTGCTGTTCACCATGGCCCAATCACTTTTGGGGACGTTCCTACGCCTGACCAGGCCATGAAAAGGCATCATTGCATTTCATGGCCTGGTCATTGCATGGCATATGGGGCATTCCACGTCAAATCGCACAAGAATTGGCTATTTTGAACCCGAACCCCTCAGATTTTGATGAAAATTGATACACCTGTAGTGCCAAGTGAACGAACCACATACGCCAACTTTCAGCCCTGGGTGACCTCTGGGGTCAGATTTAGAGGTCATCCTAGGTCGCCTATTTTTACCGACTTGACAACAATCAAATGCATATATCTTAGCTGTTAATTAAATTAGCGGAACGACATTAATGTTAAAGTACGCAGAAACCCTTGGCCATTCAGAAATATGGCAACAGTTACACGTGACCTCTCCGTGACCCTTGACCTAACGAGGTCAAAGTATAAAAATTCATTTTTATATATGTTTGCCTGCCCCTAATTCAACTAAACGGTGCTGAATTAATGGTCGTGATATTATCTAAGAACGTGCAAAAAAGAAAGGCGGAGACTCTAAAACGTTTTGAGATATCGGCCTTTCAGTAGGTATTATCATAGGACCAAATCCAAGCATGCCCCGAGGCTATTTACCATATCATCTATGATGACTCTGGTTTCCTTGGTCAGATTATCGTCAAATTTGGTGGGCAAATCATCGGTGGCAAGCTGAACTACTTTCCAAATTTTCAAGTTGACCTAACCTCACATGACCTGGCAGTGACCTCTCCATTACAAGCCAACAGGGAAACACAAATATTTTCCTGAACAAAAAACGTTGAATTTGGCTCGTACAGGGTATATTACCTAGTTTTAGGTTAGGATACTCCAAACGAACCAAGTTTGATTTTGAACAAGTGTCCTCTGCAAGGTCACGTGAGGTCACTATGAGGTCATGTCACACTTTCGTCAATAACTTTATATAGAATCAAGATAGAGAAACAATTTTAATGCCACCGAGATCCTCTGGTTAATCATGATGTATAATATGATCTAGCTAGGTCATCACTTGACCTCGGTTTAGGGTGACCTGGAGGTCAACTGGGGTCAGGATCAAATGTTCAGCTAGCTAAGTCATGTGATACATTAATCAACGCGGCCTGACGAGGACATTACGATTGTAACAAAATTATATTTCTATCTTTATTTTGGCAAAAGTTATTCGCAAAAAAAAATATGTTTCCTCGGGTTTTATAGCCGGAAAATATTGTTTCAGCTCGCGTGCGTTTCGTACTAACATTTTATCGGGAGGGCCAGTACATTTTCCTGAGATGCAAATAACCGCGACCATAAAACAAGTTGAACAGCAGTACAGTATATTCACGAAGAACTACCAACCTTTTTCGCCACACGTACCTCACGGACCTTCTCGCTGCCGGAAAACCATCTCACAACCACCATACCATTACGTGGAGACGGAGTAACACGATGGACATTCCTTGTTCCCGGTATTGTGCGAGCAGCTGCGAATCTGTCATTGAACGCTTTGGTTTCTTTGACCCACTCGGTTTTGGGAAAATACTCCACGCACGTGCCGGTGGCATGGTTTTTTACAAACTGATAAAACTGGTCCGGGGTCTCAATCAGAGTTCCTTGCAGAATTGCCTTTTTAGCTAACCTTTTCAACGTCCCACCAATGCCATCACACGGTCCCTTTCCGTGAGCGGTTGCGAAGAAATGCCACTCGGAGTCTATTCCAAAGTCGACGGAATGCTCTGCCAAATTTGGGAAATTCTTACAATTTTTGTATTGCGAGGCAGCCCCATCTGAAAAATAAAATATCTTCATGGGGCGCTGGCCTAATTCTGCTTCCAGGCGCTCAATGAGTTTTCCTTGAAACAGGTGGACAGCCACAGTATCATGCGCCAGGCAGTCGGAAATGGCAGAGTAAGAAAAATGTTTGAGGTCCCCTGCGTTGTTTCGCCAATAAGCCACAAACGGATGGATTGTTACCTGCAGTTTGTTCCAGTGATGGGACTGTACCTCATCCTGTGTAACCATAGCGTAGTTTTTGGAAAAATCTCCAATACCAATTACCTCTGCAGGAGCTAGTGTTTCCTTTAGGCCTTTCAGATAATTGTCTTGGGCACGGGCGACAAAATCATGCTTTACAAGTATTTCCAGCTGCTCGTAAAATGATCGCACAAAATCTTCAGAAGTTTGCGTAACCACCTTTAAGGTGGACCTATCAGTATTAGTCCACTTTCGGTACTCAATGTTATCGATTTCTCGGTTATCATACTCAGCCAAAATTTGTTCGCCGAATTCCGACACTTTTGGGCATTCTTCACATTTACGCTCCTTACAAAGCAACGATGGCGGGTTACACTGAACCTGAGCCAAACAATGATGATAGTATGCCAGCTGAACCCCATTCACAGTGATGTCGCTTACCTTGCCACCAGCCATCATTAACTTCACGTTCTCATGATGCACGCATACGCACACACAATGGGTACCGCTCGCACCTGTCAGTACACATTCCCCCGGACGTAGCTCCGCAAATTTGGAAAAACATATTTTTTGTTGCGGGTACAGATCCTTAAAACACCGATAGGCTCTTTTAGGTTGCAGAGGATAAGGCGTTTCTGTACTCGCTCCCTTTTGCCTGTAATTTTGCTCCGGACAGAAACGAAGTCTTTAGTTCCAGGCATTGCACGACTCACGTCTTCGCTTCTGTAGAAGTCCCTCACTAGTTCTGCAGTCTCACTTTTAAGCACTTTTCCAGGCCTTGGATTCGGAACCGAGAGGCACCCTGACGCTTCTTGCAAGTGTTTGGCGCACATTGCTTGATGGTGCGACGCACCAGACTCTTCCATCAGCTTGCGAATTGTCCATGAACTTGGCGCTACCGTCAATATTTGTATTTTTTCACTTGGTTTATCAGTGGTTCTGAATTTCTGTCGCAGCTGCTCCATCATTTCTTCAAAACTTTTTGCTTTCTGTTTTTCGTCTTCGTCGGTGCAAGGGACGGACTCTGTATCGATACTTGAAACTCGTTTCTGGAAAGCCGCTGTGATTTTGAACATCTTCGTCCGTCTGTACTTCTTTGAAGTTCGTAGCCGTTTCGCTTGATTGGGGTCTCACCAAGTGCATGTGCGGACTGGTCTATGGCATCTACTGTTTGGTCTACATCTGTAGAATCGGTATTTGAAGGTGCTGTCTCTGCTTGGAGAGATCCGTTACTGTCATCGGCCGTCTGAAGCACTGATGTTCTCGGTTCCGCTAGTGGCTGCTGCGGCTGCCGCTGTTCGACTGGATCTGACGGTCTTCTCTTCGAAAGCGCCAGTCGACAGGAAGTGCATAAGTATTTGCTCCGATCTAAGTCGAGATCCGGGTTTTGTTCGATCCATTTAGTAATCACCGGTCTACAGCCATGTTTTACAGTTTTACCCCTGTGTCGAAGTAAGGGATCACAGCACTTCGTCCACCTTTCACTTCGCCGCTCGTATCCAGACGCCTTGCCCATTTCGACCTCCGACTTCCAGGGAATCACAACAAACACTGAGCATGGCCGACTTTGCCACAGACCACCACCCACACCTCCATTGTGTCGTTATCTTTCTAAAGGCTTATCTACTGTTGTCAATACACGCACCTCCACGTCCCCTCTCACGAGCGGCGCGTGTAATCTCTCCCTCGCCGCCGGTTCCTTATCACGCCGCGAACGTATGACGCCCCCCCCCCAACCGACGTTAGGGTGCACCATTTTCATTTCTTGGTCACCAGTCCAGTGTCGGCCTCACCTGCAAAAGTGCCACAAATAGTTAGTTGAAAATTACTGGCGTGAATATTTACGTAAGTTGCAATATTGCAAATATTTAGGCAATGCAAACTTCCCAAGGTCATGTTAGTTCATGTGAGGTCATGTCAACCTGAAAATCTGGAAAATAGTTCAGTTTGCCACCAATGACTTGCGCACCAAATTTAACGATAATCGGACGAAGGTAACCAGAGTTATCATCGATGATATCGTAAATAGCCTCGGGGCATGGATCCATTTGGTCCTATGACAATACTCAAAGGCCGATATCTCAAAAAGTTTTAAAGTCTCCGCCTTTCCTTTTTGCAGGTTCTTAGATAATATCACGACCATTAATATAGCACACTTTCGTTGAATTAGGGCGGGCAAGCATATATAAAAATATATTTGTATACTTTGACCTGGTTAGGTCAATGGTCACGGGAAGGTCACGTGCAACTTTTGCCACTTTTCTGAATGGCCCAGGGCTTCTGCGCACTTTGACACCAATTTCATTCCGCTAAGTTAAATAACACCTGAGATATTTGCAATTTATTGATGTCAAGTCGGTAAAAAATCGTGACCTAGGATGACTTCTAGATCTGACCCCAGAGGTCACTCTGGGATAAACGTTGGCGTGTGGGGTTCTTTCGCTTGGTACTACAGGTGTACCAATTTTCATCAAAATCGGAGGGGTCGAGGAATTTCTTGTGCGATTTGACGTGGAATGACCCATATTGCAGACGTATAACATGCAAATGTCTTGCCATCATCCGCCACTGCGTGTCGCATTATTTTCTCACGCGTCGACGCATTGCAGGCGAAAATCGTGTAAATGTTATACGATCATCGGCCACTGCGGAACGCATTACTTTCCCATGCGTCGATGCGCGGGCTACCGAGCTCTCGAACAATAGGACAGCTGCACGCAAAGAGCACGCACTCAATTGTATCATCCTGCCATCTGGCGAGAAATATTGTTACCTATGACTCAGCATTCAATCTCATTAATGTAATACGTATACCGTGCTGCTACCTAGCGATATCTATCTGAAGTGATGCTTCTAGAAAATTTAAAAAAAAAGTTCTTGAATCTGCGGAGGTGGCAACCTGTGGAGGTTATGACCGCTGCTGAGTTGTGAAGGTTATGACCGCTTCGTACTTGTGGAGGTTGCAACCTGTGGGGATTGCGACCTGTGGAGGTTATGGCCTGTGGAGGTTATGACCGCTTCGGAGTTGTGGAGGTTACGACCCATGGAGGTTATGACCGCTGCGGACTTCTGGAGGTTGTGACCTGTGGAGGTTATGACCTGTGGAGGTTACGACCGCTGCGATGTTTTGAATTTGTGGAAGTTGTGACCTGTGTAGGCTATGAACTGTGGAGGTTATGATACGCTGTAGCCGTGACGCCTTGTGTGAATGCCATGCTTTAGAGTCGAGGGTCCCGGGTTTGATCCCCGGGCAAGGCGCGAGCGCTTTCCGCTGTTCATATAACCCTGGTCCGGAGCAACCGGCACGGTATAGATGGTTCTGCTGACTGACCGACTTACTGACTGATTGACGAACTGACTGAAGGACAGACAGACTGATTCACTGACTGAATCATTGACGGACTGACTGGCTGACTGACGCCCTCACTGGTTCACGGACTGACTGACGGTCTCTCTACTGACTGACTGAAGGATTGACTGACTGACTGAGTGAATGACTGACTGGCTGTATGACGGAATCGCTGGATAATGGACTGATTTGACCGACGTACTAATTGACTGACTGACTGACGGACTGACTGTCGGTCTAACTGGCTGGCTGACTATTCTACTGACGGATTGTTAGGTTGACTCAGTGACTGACGCGTATTATTAACAAACATATTTGTATCCAGCTCACCAGGTTAGTTATCAACTTGTCCCGTTCTTTACAATGAACATTTAAAATGGGATGGCAAAGTTCGACCAGATCGCGATCTTTGCCATCCCATTTTAACATGGGTCAAGTACTCGTATTCTGCGGACAACACAAATGTGCATAAACGGACCAGATGACATTCCAGTTTGAACTGTACAATCGTGGTGCCTACATTTGTACATTTATCAGTCAGGCGAGTTCTGCCCGCATAACAAAACGTTTCACGGACAGCACCGCCGCAACGGGATCACGTCTTAACTTCAGTTACCTAAGCTATGATTACACCGAATGCTACGAAGCAAATAAAAATACTTTACAAATACCACAACAAGAGCATAACACCACCAGATAGATGAGAATGAGAAAGAGAATAATATTAGAAGCTGAAGCATTTTATTTTCTGAAAATTGTAAAGATGAAAAAATGCAAGCCAATCTAACCTACCCTTAGATGCTCTTGGAAACAAAGCATTGCGAAATTTGCAGTTCAATGTGATTTTTCTTTAGGGTATGGGGTAGTTTTTTGTTCAGTACACCATGTTCATTACGGTGACTAAGGTGATGGGACCACATATTATTTGTGCGAATGCATTTTTATTGGGAAAGATTGACAAATGTTCCAACATACCGAATTAAACTAACATACATAAATCAAATCTAACCCATTTGCTTGCTTTATGGAGGCAAACGTGTGCAAAAACATTTCTTGGTTATTTGGGCTTCCAGCCGCATTGACTGCGTATTTACCAAATACGCAGTCAATTCGGTATAAAGCATAATAATGCTGAAAAGATTAACAAAAATATTACAAGCATTTTACCCAAAAAAATATTAAAAAAGAACTTAGGCTATGTTAGGCTGTGTTATGTTTCTTTTAATGTTGATAAGGTTCAGAAAATAAATTGTTTGACATTAAACAAAAAAGAGATTTTTTTGGTCTAAAGCCATCTCAATTCTACTCTTCATTCAGGCCACCATAGAGGTCAATTAATGAAATGGTTACTTCTTTACCTGCATGGTTAATGCAAACAGAAAGAAGTCCTTTGAACCACACCCAATGTCCTTTATAGTGCTGTTCCATCCACCTCCAACTCCAACCCTGACCAAACTTCAGGAGCACATCAATCTTGCAGAAAAAGGTATGCATTGCAGCAAAAGTACTATGATATGAATTCCATGGCACCCCTTTTCCCTAATAGTCCATCCTTGTCTATTCATGTAGCAGATGTTTGACTTTCCTCAAACTGTCTGGAGAACTTGAGAGTTAATGTCACGTGAGTGATGAAACGAATGAGTTATTCCTGTATGCTTGTGTTGCAGAATCGCATGGCACAATGGCATGCGAATGAGGAGGGGACATTGTGGGCAGTTGCCCCCTGACAGGTTGTGGGGTCACCAAGAATCGCGTCCAGCTCCGGAAAAATTGCACCAGTCTCCTTAAAAATCACGTTTAGGTTCCCAATAATCGCATCAGGGTCCCGAAAAATCACATGCAGACCAAAAACATTGCGCAGGGTCTTCTGAAAAGGACGCTGGGGCCTCAACAGTTTTCACCTGGACCCCTCAAAATCACGTTGTGGGCTCAAAAGAGTCGTGCTGAGATTCAAGAAAATCACGACGAATCCCACAAACGGTCGGGTCGTGGCCCCAGAAAGTCACGCTGAGACTAGGGGTACCAAGTATTCCCCCGATTCCGCGAAAATCACGCTATTGGAATGGTAGGTCGTACCGGGGCTCCAAAAGTCTTATTGTGATCACTAAACTAATGAAGCCGGGGCAACAAAAATCAGTCCCGACATGCAAAATGACTGGGGTCCTAATAACCGCTCCAAAAACCCACAAAACGTGTTGTGCCTCCAAAAACGTGTTCTAGCCACTGAAACTCGCGCTTGGAATCCCAACAAGTGACCACAGGGTTCCTAAATATCGCGTTTGGGAGAAAACATGTCATCGGTAATCCAAAAAATTAGTGCCGGTAATCCAAAAAATTAGTGCCGCTAATCCAAAGCGTGCCGAGTTTCGCAAAAAGCGACAGAGCCTTAAAATATGCTCTGCAGCAGTCACACCTTGGAGCGCTAAATAAAAGCATAACGGAGACCCTCAAGGGACATCAGGACCATAAGCCCACACGGGGCCTCTGAAACAGGCTGGGGCCTCAAAGCGGAAGTTGATCGTAAACAAGGAACACGACGACCGGGCACTAAATAAACACACCGGCGTCTTCGAAAACGCACCGATACCTGAAATATATCATCGGTGTATGAAAAGCAAAAAAGATGTAAAAACATGTGCCAGGCCCCGGGTCTCAAACATGTGGCGGGCCCCTAACAAAAATTAGTTCGAACCCAAAAAGACATCCACAGAAGAAGAAAAACGCAACGGGCAAAAATTACCAACACCTAACTTGGGTCACGGCTAAGTAGCCAATCTCGGAGTTCATTTAACCAAAGAGATATGCGCATCAAATCTCACTTTGTCTCAAGATTTCTTAATCACGAGAAAATGAGGGAAGAAGACAACTAATACATCGAATTCAATTGATCGACTTTTCAAGCTAGCCGCCATGCCAGGCATTCCACATGTCAAGTCTGACACAAGACTACCATGTAACAGTAATTAGCAAAACGTGGGAGGCCAAGCAGAAACCGGAGAAGCGCACGTAGAGTGGCGAACGTACAGATTGCGCAATGCGGGTGTAAACGTGCACGAACATTGGTGTTTTGGCGACCGAGCGTTATTAATTGGAATACGTGATATTGGCAAATTTTGCATTTTGGATGATTTGTTCAGGTGTAATTTCAGTAGTGTGAGGCGACTTCTCCAGCGAAACCAAAAGAAAAACCTTCATACAGGATGTGGGGCGTTAGGGTTGAAATCCGGTGATTCAGAAATAATTGTGGTAGATTTGGCCCCTTCCACAGGACAGTTAATTTGGTCACTAATTCTTGTATGGAAAAAATAGAGAACCCCCTTTAAAATATATCGATGAAAATCTGCCGACTTTTTTAATGGGCGAAGTGGGCACCTTCCAAATCAGTTTCTCCCTCTCGCAAATCCTATGTACGCCACCACCATGGCATGACATAATTTGACCTGTTGATGGCTATGATCAGCCGCAATGGACGGTGTACTCCGCGACTCCGGTCCGTTACGGTGGACAATGTGCCATGCGGCACTAGTCCGCCAGAGTGGACGGTGTGCTTTGCGGCTCTGGTCCGCCATAGCAGAAGGTGTGCTCCACATCCCTGGCCCGCCACAATGGACGGTATGCTCTGCGACCTTGGCCTGCCACAGTGGACGTCAGGGTCGAAAAACGACGTTTTCCTCTATTTTTGCCATTCATAGCATTATCCTCTTCGCAAAATTATCCTCCATGTTGTTTCCTCCATGTGTTTTCAATTTGGACGTCTGATGGCGTTGTTCGACAATGTACCCTGTGCCCTGTGGTAGTGCTCAAGATTCATTTCGAACTTCAAAGTGCGATTCTGATGCAAATGTTTGAAGGAAAACATCCTCTCCGTATTCCATCACTCAGAAATTGTCCTCTCATCACCCAGTATTGCAAATAATAAATTAAACCATGGTAGACGGCACGTACTCCACGACCCTGGTCAGTCATGGTGAAAGGTGTGGGATTAGTCATGGCTTTGCATCATATTTCCGAGCAGCAGTTATCGACCACTTCACTCTAGTGAAACTGCCCTTGCTGATGTAGTAGGTTATGTCACAAATTGCATCGAAAGGCACCGCGTTTGTCTGCTCGCATCAATAGTGCCTTCGATTGCGTATCTCATAGCTGACTCTTAACCAAATGAGAGTGGTACGGCATCGACAGCTCTTGGTTTAGATCTTACCTTTCAAATCGGAGACAGGTAGTTCGCCCGGAAGACTTGTATGCAACGTATCCTGTGGTGTTCCACAAGGAAGTTTGTGCGGTCCAATTTTGTTTTTGTTGTACACAAATGATCTTCTCTCCCACATAGGTGATGTCTTTAAAGTCGTTGCCTACGCTGACGACACAAATGCGATGTTGTCATCGAAATTGGAGGACATAATGTATGCAAAACGTCGTCTCGAATCATGCTTGGATACTATGAGCTCGTGGTGCCGTGTAACTCTTCTCAAGCTCAACCAATCTAAAACGCAATTTGTGATTCTTGGTTCTCCGCCAGATGATCGGCGGCTACCTAGTATCAGCCTCTCTGTTTTTGGATCGGATATTTCACGTGTCTTATCTATCAAGAACCTGGGTGTGACCATGGGCAAATCGTTAACATGGTGTAAACAAATTGGCGATATTGCTAAGAAATGTAATCGCATTATCTTTCCTCTAGCCATGCATGTACGTTCTCTTACTGAAGAAACGCTGTCGAAGTTAGTGCTTGCACTGGTTTTCCCACGTGTAATGTATCGTTGCTCAATCTGGTCTGCTGCATGTGACACCGAGCGCGTGCGAATCCAAAAAGTTATAATGAGGGCAGCTAGGATCATAACTAGGACCTCTCGCTATGGTCATATATCGCATGTTATTGAGCGGTTTTGCTGGCCTAGCTTTCAATGCTTTGTCGACATTAGGGATGGATCACTGGTTCACCTTGCAGTGCATCATTCGGGACCACCTGAAACCCTGCGTGATCTTGTGACATTGAGAAGTGATGTCAGCTCTCGATCTAAGCGATCAACACTGTTTTCAGTAGAGCGCCCACGTCTGAGAACATCTTTTGCGCATTTGCGTAAGTCATTTCGTGAAAAAAAATGTGGTCAACCTCGGACAAATTGCAACAGAAAATCTGTCAACTGTTTTGTACCCAGAAATATGCACTTCATGACATATCAAAAGTCTTAAGGAATCCTGGTGGTGGAAAGTGCCATGGCAGCCATTAAAAAAAAAAAATTCGGCCATAAACTTTATATTTCCCAATATCTCCGCTTCTAAATAACATAGAGCTTTGAATTTAAGTCCTAAACATACATTTTCAGTGACAAGGAACGAAATTAGACACATTTCGATAACCTAAACCTATCCAAAAAGCGAAAATGGCAGCCATTTTCTTAAAGTGGCCGCCATAAAACAGATATTTTACTATATCACCGCTTCTAAATAACATAGAGGTTTGATTTTAAGTGCCTAAACATACATTTTCTGGGGCCAATGAAACACAGTATTATCATTAGCTGTATTATCCGTATCATTATTATTATATGTATTTAACTGTGTCTGTTTCATTGCAGAGTCACGTTGCTGATGAACAGAAGACGCCTGCTACTGGTGGTGGTGGTTGCTGGTGAACTGAGCTGACGCCTCTAGACTGGTGGTGGTGGTGGTGGTAGCTGGCCGTGATAAACAGAAAATGCTTGCATATTAAGTACAACATAGGATCACATATGAGTGCAGGAACGTGGATCATACTGAATGATGGAGTGGGATCATACCCTATGTCCCATTTGCAAGAAACCTGCAGTGGGTGGGGAGCGACCACCAGGAACACTTGGTGTGAAGGGTAGCGACGCTATCAACAGGGCAAGCGCAGACAGAAAGGATGTGATCCAGACACTTCCTGGCCAACAGGTACATCAGGACTGTCGCAAGAAGTACTGTAATCCCCAGCAGTTCGCCAAGGCAGTGAAGGAAAAAGAAGGCCATTCTACCCAATGTATACCTGTAGTTCGATCTACGGAGAGATAATTCAACCATCAGACGGACTGCCTTTTCTGTGGAAAGGAAGTGAAGCTCGGGGGCAAAAGAAAGAGTACAGATCTCCCATCATTCCCAGTCAGGACTGTTGAATTCAAGGACAATATCTTGGAATCATGTGACGAAAGGAAGGATGCCCTGGGCAGAAACAGTCAAAGCCCATGTCCTCCATGTGCACGACCTCCATGCTGCAGATGTGGTGTGCCACCAAGTCTGCAGTGTTAACTTCCGCACCAACAAGCAAATACCCACTGTCCATCAGGCCGGAGAATAAAGGCAAAACAAAACTTTGTCGGCCCAAAGATGAAATACATGAAACAAAGATGCATTTCTCAGAGTTGCTCATTTCCTTGAGGAAAATGATGATGAGCAGATAACAATCAATGACCTAGTTAGCCCGATGGAAGAGAATCTCCATGGATCAGGGCTTTAAACAAATACCTACAAATACATGACGATGAAGCTGGATGAACACTTTGGAGACAAAATCTTGCAAACAGAGGTCAATGGGAAGCCAAACGTGGTAACATTCCGGAACACAGTGAAGGCGGATCTGCAAGATTCCTATGGCCATGCACAGGCCGCTGATCCTGAAAAAGAGAAGATAAGATTGATCAAAACGGAAGCTAAACTGATCAGAGATGACATAAAAAGTGTCATGATATCACATAAGCTGTACCCTCACATGCTGTTGGAGGAGGAAAACGTCAATTTCCTGCCAGAAAGCCTGAGGCTACTGCTGGGAGTATTGTTTGTCGGGAAGAATGTGCGCATGAAGACGGCCTCAATTGGGCAAGCAGTTATGCAAGCAGTCCGACCTCAAGTTCTGCTGGCTCCACTGCAAATTGGACTGGGGATCCAAATGCACCATCACTTTGCATCACGCTTCTTGATTAATTTCCTCCACAAGCTTGGCTTCAGCTGCTCCCATCAGGGAGTTAAAAGGTTTGAACGGAATGCTGTGACGTCACATGGAACAGACATACCCGACTTCAGTTCGGTGTGTGGCCAGTATGCTGCAGACAATGTAGACCACAACATCCGTACCCTGGATGGTAACAATACCTTCCATGGCATGAGGATGATTGCTGCCGTAAATCCAGCCACCAAGGCCAGCAGACCTATCCTCAGGGCGCAGGTCACCTCCAGTGATATCTCCACGGTGGGGTGAATTCCTATCCGGTACCACAAGGAAGAGAGCCACGGTATGACAACACTGGCATACCAGAAGCTGGCCAACAAGAAGGCAAAGGATCCAGTAGCAGACCTTGATCTCCTCTAGAAGACATCCATCATGTTCACCTGGTCAAGACTGGCATGGTCTGGGTTGATGCAGCCAGTGCATCATGGTGACCACCCAGGAAAATCATCGGTGATGTTTCTCCCAATGATCGACATGAATCACAGCGATGTCACGTGCATCTATTCAACACTGAGGTTCGTATTTGAGCATGCTCGCCGCCATGGTGTTACGCCCATCATCACCTTTGACCAACCACTATGGTGGAAAGCCCTCATCATCATCGAGACTGAGCCCACAGGAAGTGTCTTGAATGACATAGTCTTGCGCCTGGGGGAATTTCACACATACATGAGTGTCTTGGGAAGCATCGGGCACCTCATGGCTGGATCAGGACTGCAGGGAGTCTTGGAGTGAATCTATGCAGCAAATGCGGTGGTACACATGATGACAGGCAAGGCTATTGCACGAGCAGTACGAGGACATCTCCTTGTTGATGCAGCACGAATGCCTTGATTTTGTCAGACGTACTTGGTGTGCCGCTCCCTCAACCGTCTACAGAGCCGCATGAAGTGGAGGAGACCAATGAAGCAACAGTGTCAACAGATGATGAACCTACGACAGACGGAACTGGAAACACTGATCTTGATGAACTTGCTGCCCTCTACAAGAACCTGATGGAAGGTTCCGTGTCTGCAGAGGAGTTCTGCAAAGCTGATGTGTTAACCGAGATCAAGGAACTCCTCAGTGCCAAAACCAAACCCTTGAAGTCCTCTAGGACTGCCACACTTTGGCTACAGTATATGGAGATGGTGGACATACTACGGAAGTTTGTCAGAGCAGAGCGCATCGGCAACTGGGCGTTGCACCTTGAAGCTGTGTCAGAAATGCTGCCCTACCTGGCAGCCTCTGGGCACAACCTCTACACCAAATCAGCCCGCCTCTATGAGCAGCAGATGAGCAAGCTCAAGGATGAATATCCAGATGTGTACCAACGATTCGAGGAAGGGTTCCATGTTGTCAGAAGAAGTGATCGCCTATGGGCTGGTCTGTCTGTAGATCTCACCATCGAACAGGTCCTGATGAGGAGTGTGAAGACTAGCGGTGGCCTGACGAGAGGGCGAGGCATAACAGAGCAACAGCGTCTCATATGGCTGTTCTCCATGCCTGCCTGTGCTGATGTCAACAATGCTACGCAGCAGCTCACAGGTGTCAACTACAACACTGGTGAACAAAACAAGGACATGAAAAATGCTAGACAAGCACGTGACATGAAAGACACACATGCAGTTATCAGCTATCTGCAAGAGATAACACCCTTCAGCTCAGATCCGAGTTTGCACAGCATCTCGACAGGGGTGCACGCAACCGGCACAGTCAATGTTGACTCAGTGAAAACTGTTGGAACAGCTATCCTGACCAACATGGATGGACAAACGGATGAAGGTGTAGTTGCTGACTACACCTTCGAGGGAAAAGATCAGGCCATCACATTGGCTGCGAAATCGGCAGTGAAGATAAATGGTGAGGCAGTACAGGTGGATCTCCAGCTGCTTTTCCAGCGACTGACAAATGCTGCAAAAGCTACAAATGATCTTGAGTCTGTGTTGAAATATGAGTTGTGCAGTTACCCACCAGCTCTGTTTGATTCCTCACTGCTGCTCCGACAGCCACAGAAGCCAGTGCTAGCAGATGTTATCGGGACACTCCTGACACACGATATGCCAGGAATCACAGGCCAAGTCCACTACGTGTTGGATGGTGGGGCACTAGTCCAGCGCATTCCATGGGCACGTGGCTCAACATATAAAGGTATCTGCACGCAATACACATAGTATGCCACAAATAAGTATGGATAGGCAACAATCGTGTTTGATGGCTATGATGGTGCATCAACAAAGGACACTACACACCAGAGACGTACGAGAGGGAATGCTGGAGCAACGGTGGCGTTTGATGAAGATATGCAGGTCACAATGAAGAAAGGACAGTTCCTGGCAAGCAAGACAAACAAGCAGCGCTTCATCAACATGCTCACCACCAAACTACGGGCACAGAACTGCCAGACACATCATGCTGCAGGTGACTCTGATCTCCTCATAGTGCAGAAGACAGTGAAGTCTGCAGCCACCACTGATACTGTGCTTATCGGAGATGACACATATCTGCTCATCATGCTCATCTACCACACCATCCTCAAGTCATGTGACCTGTTCTTCCAACCCGAGCCAAAGAATAATGTGAAGAAACCGCGTGTCTGGAACATGAAGTCTGTCAAGCAGCAGTTAGGCCACGATGTATCACAGCACATCTCCTTCATGCACGCTCTTCTGGGATGTGATCCTACTTCCCGCGTGCATGGCATTGTCAAGGGAGCTTCCCTCAACAAATTCAAAACCAGTGCGCACTTCTGTGAACAAGCCACAGCCTTCGTGCCTACTACCAGGTCCAGCAGTGGAAGGGCATTGCAGCTGATAAGCTATGGCCAGACGACTGGGGTTGGCGGGAAAGCAGTGGAGGACTCGTGCCCGTGCGGACGGACTTGTCACCAGTCAGTCATGTATTTGGGTACTTCCACGTGGTGGCTGTTCTGCACCCAGACATTGTTGCGTGAGCACATCCGATAGAGAACATTGCATTAGAAACATTTCAAGAACATACAGCGCACAAAGACACCTCTATAGTAAGACTAGCGACTCTGCGCCAAAGCACTTTTGAATGCAGAGCGACTCGGTGCTTGCCTGGTGACTGGTGGTAGCCTATTCCAAGCGACCGCGGCGCGGTGTGAAAAACCTCGCTGGGTCTGCGTGAGTTGACATCTTGTGAGATGAAGCTCACCGACTGACTGACATCTTGACCAGCTCCGGAAGAGCTCCTCAAGATAATCCTCTGCAACTGCCAGACAGACTGCAGCAGTCTGAAGTGCACCTGCAAGAAGCACGATATGGAGTGTTCAGCTGCGTGTGGCAAATGTAGAGGGTCGGCAGGTACGAACTCAACACAAGTTACACGTGACAGTGATCACGATGACTAGACTTTTGAGGAAGACTGATCAATGCTTCTGTACATGTATCGACTATGGTAGTCTGAGGCGATGTTCTGAGGCTATGGTAACTACATGCAGTATTATAATAATTATGACCTATACATGCATGTCGTCCATCAGAATATCGATTTTTGGTCAGGTTTAGCTTATTGAAATGTGTGTCATTTGATTCCTGGCCCCACACAAATATATGTTTAGCACTTGAAATAAAAGATCTATGTTATTTAGAAGCGGATATATTGGGAAATATAAGGTTTATGGGGGACATTTGGAAAAATGGCTGCCATGGCACTTTCCACCGCCAGGATTCCGTAAGAGTGTTGATATGTTACAGAGGACACATTTCTGGGTATATAACGGTTGACAGACTTTCTGTTGCAATCTGTCCGAGGTCATATCAAATAATGCGTGGACTGCATCGCTCTTTCATGTACCGTGCTGTAGTTCTTTGAAACAGTCTCCCCGAGGAAGTTAGGGCCGAGAATATGCGACGGGCTTTTAAGTTTAAGCTGAAGGAGGCGCTGAGAAGAACTGTACGTGAACATGTTTGAGTATAGTGTGCATGTGTTTCTTCATGTTTTATTAGCCTCCTGTTCCACCTTTTTTTTCAAGCGTTTTTGACATTTGATGTTGAGTGTCTCTTGGTACCAATGCAAGGATTGAATTGAATTGGATTGAAGTGCATTAGTTGTCACCTTCTTCGTATTCTTCCTTTCATCTTATCATTAACAGGTCCCAATGTCACCAATATATTGATATTTCCCACGTTCTCAAAGCCATTGAATCTTCTTGAGACACAGCTGCTCTTGTGCATTTCGATCAATGGATATTGATGATATCAGAAAAGCAAATTCTGTGAGCAGCGAGACTGACTTTACTTCCACTAGGGCAATGCTTGCAGGTACTGACAACAGCGCGACGAAAAATGCTTTTGGGTGTGGCGCCTTTGTGGCCTTATTCATGTTCCACGCACTTATATGAAGACTCACGCACGCACTTATATGAAGGAACAGTAGCATTCGGCATAGGACGACATTGCGGGCGCAATGTCGCCAAGGCAGCTGACGCGCACAAATATCTCAACTCTACACAAAAGATGGCAGCGTAAAATGTGCATAATACTTCTGCACGAAATGTTTTCCCCTTGCTGCAATGAGAAGGGATGCTTTGACCTAACCTCTGTCTAATAACCTTGACCTTGGCTAAAATTTGGAAAAGCAGAGTTATTTGATTGGATGAAAGGACAGTATGCTTTGGATTTGGTGTTGCTATGCTGCAACTACTGCGAATGGTGGAATTTTGGAAATTTTGGAATATTATCCGTCTTGATCCGTCCGAAGTCAATTTCAAGGCAATTAGAAATCAACTTGGTGAATGAGGTCAAGAAGGAGAATATGGTGGGTCCAACCACCACCAAAGGTATAGAAAACTCCGCACTTAACCACTTAACCATTTGGAGGGAAAGGATTACAAGTATTAACAGGGCTGCAGTAAAAGCTGCTCCTGTTGCAACACACCTGACTGGTGGACCATTCCAATTCCAACGATTTGAGCACTGTTTTGATTCCTGACATTATTCCCAATTTTCGAAGCTTTGTGCTTTATATTTCCGACTCCAGAGCCAAACAAAAAATCATTGGAGCCGACATTTCAAATTTCAATTTCAAACCCATTTCAAACCCGTCAAATCGCACTTGTGGGAATCTCCAGGGCTGACCGTTTCGAATTCCTTAGCCATGACCGGAAAGGCATGCACCCAGTGTTTCCTACTCTTGCTCTTGGCTGCGTCATTGGGTACGGGTGAAATATATAAACTGTTATAAAACAAATGGTAAGACGATTGCGTTAATTGATGCATATGATTCGTTGTGCATTTTAGTTTGATTGGTGTAGTGTGTGCTGACTGACTAGACTCGGGGATCAAGATGACTACATCAGTGCACATGTTTGATCAGAGGACATTGTTTTCGATTTTTATTATCTTGTGGAAGCTATGCCCCCTTCCCGTCCCTGAACTCGCCCAACCAAATCTTTGGCTTCGTCCCTCCCTAATGTTAGGCACGAAGGAAATACCTTCACCCATCGTCATCACAGTTTATGCCTGCCGTGCCCCGATACTCCATCAAGGCCGATGTGTTTTAGCCTGCAAATCGGCGCATATTTATTTTCAGCGTTGTGTATTTGTTGGTGTGTGGAGTGAGGGGAGAGCGACGGCGACGTTGAAGATGACGATGATGATGACTATGACGATAACGTTCACGATGATGATGTACCCGAGTCCACTGCATGACACTGTAGTAGCATGCTATGACTCACAGTTTGTATTGACATGTACTGTGCACTACTCTTTTGCTTATGTGACTTCACCTGCTACTGGACGACTTTCCGTTGGCGAGGATGCTGAAAAAGCATAAACATATGCATCGCGAAATAAAAATCAGAATTATTGAGGTCTGAAAATATAGTGTGTGAAATCCGATGAGTTTTTGGCTGGGGGATGGTCTAGTAGTACCCTTCGGCCACCCCAATGTTTAAAAAAATCGACACGCCTGATTTATGGTACAAAAGCAATCTGCACCAGTGGGCCGCAAAAGGCACTGCAAATGCACGGCCCTTAACAACTTGTGTATTTCTTTGTCAAATATCTGCTTCCCGGCCCATGAGTATGAAACCATATGGACTATGGTTAACCATAAGCCTACACATGAATGGATGTGCACGTTTGGTTTGTGGGTGCATATGCAGTCTGCATATATTGGTGGATACTTGTGGAAATAATTGGTGTGGCAGGGGCTGTTTGTCCATGCCCGCTGCTAGAATCTGTTCGCTATGTCTGTATGCAAGAAGCTTACTGCACCTGTCTTTGTGGATACAAGTCACAAATTGGAAAATTGCGTAAAAGCATCACCTTCGACCTAACTGCAGATGTAGCGTCCTTCTTGTGTGGTTCATAAAACTCCCCGAATACGACCCGAATAAGAATATATCGCGTACGAATATATTCGTGGTACAACTTTCACGTGTATTTGCGCATACGTATTTCAAGTACGAATGTATCGCGAACTGATAAAGAAGTAACGGCGACAGCAGCACACTTACCTGCGTCGCCGACCGATGGCCGCGCAGTGAAGCCAATAGCTACTAAAAACTGCCGACTACTTACTCCCAGCTGCAGGTACCAAAATCCCCTGTCAACTCACGCCGGTCCAGTGAGGGAACTTTGGCTGGCGAAAAAGGAAACATCATGAACTAACAATATAAGAAACCTCCACTTGTGGCTTTGCCTGCGTTCATTAATTACTCGCATCGCAGCCGTAATGGACGAGTGGTCGGCGCACACGTATTGACCGTTTCTATGGCAGCGCGGCTTGAACTCGATCCTGTGTACTGAACCGGGGCGGGAAGGGAGAACACAAGGCAGCGGATAGGGCTACCACTGATGGTGGTCTCAGTTGAGATACCACCCGCGTAAATAACGTCGCAGGAGCGAACGGGGACGGCTTCCGGAACGAATACAGCAACGGCACCACTCGCGACCTGATCTGGCCACTATGGAAATGACCTGTCGGCGGTCCGCGAACTAGTCTGTGCACGCCTGACCCGCTGTCTGCACGTCGGTCGCTGTCAGCCGGCGGCTGTGGATGGCTGACGTCATCCTCTACCATTTCTTTTGGAAATCGCAATTTAAAATTATATTTAGGTAATCAAACATCCGTAGGCTATAAGCAATCCAATAGCAGTGTGTTTTATGTGATTCAACGTCGGTCAGTTTTAGGCCATCCAACATCAGTAGGCCAGGTTAGATTAAGTTACAGACTGACGTTCAGCTGCTTGGCAATGGGTCCAGCGATTTTTCCGAACCCAGCAGAAGAAGAGAAGAATGCAAGAGCCAATGAAACATTGGTCACCATGCTCATTAGCGCACTAGCGCTCACTCCGTATTTCTTGGTGATGTTCATGACCACCTTGGATGTTTCAAAGTACCTGAGAAGGACAAAAGGAAAATGTCTTCAGTATAAGTGCTAGAATAACTAATAGGTAGGTGAAAAGGAATAGAAGCATCTGCCTAATATTAATTTATAGTAAAAAGTGAAATAAGATACATCACCTTCACGTTCACAGCTACGAATGGGCGTTGCTCAAATTTTCTATAAACGGCTTTTGATAGATATATGGGTATCTGTATTTCAATAAAAAATATGCTAGAACGGATATTTATCAGCGGAAAACGGTGAGAATATTGCAAAATAATGTTGTGCATTGACAAAAACTGAGATTTAGTCACAACATTTACACCAAAATGATTGTCACAGTGGGTGTTCCTGCTCATAGTTCAGACATTCAATGATTTCACCAAGTTGTTTGTGGCCCCTCTGTATTTTACACGGAAGGTACAATGAGGTGACAGTCACATTGTCACCCCTAGGCAAGGAAAACATTTCCCATGCATGCTATAGCCATTTTTCCGTCTCCCGACGTTAAGAAAAACCTTTGAACACCAATGCACGTTCAAACACCTTGTGCCTTCAGCCAAAAGTTTTCATGTGTTTGCATCTCGGTTAAACGTTTCGTTGGGGAAATGTCGATTCGCCCAGATTGTTTTGCGTTTCTTCCTGTCTGCGCGTGCATTGCTATTCATACGTTTATCCTGGTATGAGAAAACTGAAGAAAATCAGGCTTTGGTTTAAATCATATCAAATTTAAAGTTTAAAACAATTTTCACATAATAGAAAGATTGAGCCGATTGCGGGACAACTTCAGTTGGAAATGGAAGCAACAGATCTTTTCCCATACATAACTACAGCATTGCACGCCTAAATGGAGAAACACAGGCATTAAAAAGCACGTGGATTATGCGAAACTTTGAAAGTATTTAAATAACTATGAAAGGTGTGGGATTTCTCGGAAAATTTCGAAAAATAAAGTAAATCTACACGTTCCTATTATGGTTGTCCCTTCTTCCAAAACACGACTTTCTACACTTTTTAAACTATGTACTATTAACTACGGAGGTATGAAACCGAAAAATGCGAACATGCAAAAAATATTCCTGGAGCCGCCTTGGTGCATATCTACTAAAAAAACAAACAATAGAATGGATCACAAAAATAAATCGGGAACAGTAATTCACATTGGCGGTCTTTGATTTACTGAAACGCCTTCAGTGCGCGGAAAGCTTCAGGGGGGGGCACTGGCCCACTTCCCGGACCGGGATGAGGTAAAATACCCGGGTTTCTCCTTTTAAGCGCGCAATGTTGGATATACAGGTGAGGGCAATAAATAAAGAACCCCTTTCAGGCGTTGACCGGCCACCATTAGCGGGGTAGACTGCACAGCTCAATGCTGGTGTTGGCGTTTGTTGTGTTGGTGCTAGTGGTGACGCTGGTGGTGTTAGTGGAGAGCGGTGCAGTCTACCCTGCCAGTGGTGACCGGTCAATACCTGAAGGGTTCTATATTGTTTACCCTCAGCTGTACCTACCTATGGGATAATAGCTTTTCGAACTGTTTCGCTACATGCTGGGATTTCATTTCATTTCATCAACGGAGTTTCTTCATTACATAAATGAAGCACGATAAAACTGACCTGTGCAGAGACTGTTGAATCTTGACCTGTGCAGAGACTGTTGACTCTTGACTTGTGCAGAGACTGTTGACCCCGGATGGAGTAGCTTGGTCAGTGCGTGCGCTCTTCGGTGGTGGCGGTGCGTCGGCGTCCATGACATGTCGGTACACTGCTGCATGATAACGCTTCAGATGACATTTCATGTTGTAGGCAAGAGTGCTTCCACTTCCATCCTTCTTCCGGCTAACGACCTTTCCACATGATTTGCCAGCATCATCAGTGACACCACACTTAAACGACCTGGTATCATCCAACACGAAATGTTGATATGCACTACTCTTCGTTGACGCCATAATCACTCCTCAGGCAAACCCACTTCAGGGAGAACTGACACAGAGCAAAGGAGACGACGATAATGCGGTCGCCGCGAATCGGGAACTGGCCCTCGCAAGCTGATGCTCACTTCGTGCTGTACTGGGGCAATCAGAAGAGGGGAGACTTGAATTAACAACACTCCCCATCCCGTGAACGGCCAAAGGAACACCATTGTTGTAAATTGTAATGTTTGACCTCATCTCTAATAAGGTACAACAATGAACAATGAATTTAACTGAACTAAACATGGAAATATTGCATTGACTACTGAGGCTAGAATATGGTTATTGGTTATTCTACCATTATTTAATGATGTTTTTACATGTTACTTGTATTGAAACATTTTGCCTTTTAAAAATGAGTTTTCATACCATACCATACCATGCCAGGTATGATGTGTTAATTCCACGTTTGCTAATTTAGTTTAATTTACCTCTTTCGGAGTCGGAGCCGCCCTGCTTTTGACGGCTCCGGTTCCGACTCCGGCTCCGAGTAGAATGTCCCGGCGGCTCCGGCTCCGGCTCCGGCTCCGGCTCCGCATCCATGATTTTTGGAACTTATGAAACCGGGTGCTTTTGAATCCGCGCTCCCCGCGGATATTCTAAAAGTCATCTGGCAGCTTTAGAACTTATGAATCTTGGTACTTATGACTTTGGGTATTTGTGATAGGGACCCATCATGGCCGGTGTGGCGGCAGCAAATTTGGCGCGCCACCGACGCTACGTTTTCTCAGCCCCTCCCCAGACTGCTAGTCAATGGCGTCATCAGGGAATGACCAGCCGCCATATTGCAGGTGGGTACAATGCAAATATTGCGAGAGTATCACAGTGCATTTAACATTTTAAGCCAACCGTAAGTTCGGATACAAATAGGTCTGAACAAAGTGTGCATCCGCTCCATCCGCCACTACTCCGCATATCAGTTTCCCACGGGACGGCAGCCGATTGCCAAGCTATGGAAGGCTAGCAATACCGACACACAACCAGCTTGTATTGAAGAGCATCACCCTGACATCTAGCGATAAATATTGTTACCTATGCTTCAGCGTTCAATCTGATGACAATCATTCCTTATTCATTGCGGTAATACCAATACTGTGCTGCTACCTAGCGAGAACAAGCTGAACTTATGCTTCTTGGCCATCAGAATTGAGAGTAGATCTTTGTGCACATTTTCAGAAGTAGATCTTGCGAACACTTTCTCCGAGTAGATCTTCTGAACAATCCAATTCTGAAAGTAGATCTTCTGAACATACTGGGCCAAGAGTAGATCTTCTGAACATTGCGGGCCAAGAGTAGATCTTCTGAGAATTCAGACCCGAGAGTAGATATTGTGAACACATCCATCCTCGGAGTAGATCTTCTGAACATTTCCAGTAATAGATCTTCTGAACAACTTAGGCCTATTTATAGATATTCTGAACATCCAGATCTGAGAGTAGATCTAGTGAAAATATATCTTAAAGTAGATCTTGTGAACACTTTCGTCCTCGGGTAAATCGTCTGAACAATCCAGTCCCGAGAGTAGATCTTGTGAACATTTCCCTCCACAGAGTAGATCTGAACATTTCCAGCCGTCAGTAGATCTTCTGAACATTTGCATTGAGGAGTAGATCTTCTGAACATTTTATACCTGTTTGTAGATCTACTGAACATTCAGAATTGAGAGTAGATCTGAACTCAATCATACCCCCCAATCCAATATTGTTAGAAGTAGCCCTGTCGTTATCCCAACCTATACTGAACGCCCCGTGCCTGTAGCCTTCTTACTGCCCGAGATGGGCGGGTCGGGATCCGCTCATTCACTACGCGTTATACATGAAGCCCTTCACTGCGCAAGTTGAAGTTCTGGATATTTTTTGTTGTTGCCTGGATGCACTCGGGTACACCAGAGTATATTTCACCAATTCGTGACTTGACTGACACCAATTCGTGACACCAATGTAGCACAATGTTGGGAAGCAATTCACAATGAATAGACAACTGTCAAGTGGGTACAGACTAGGTGACGGATGTTCCCCAGCAAATACAGATTGTTGTATGGGCGTGAAGTGTCAATGCTACTTAGAGTGCCACCATGAACAAACGTGAAGAGTGATTCGGAACAAAACAATGACTCCAGCATCAGCCGACAGAAGTCACAGGGTGACCACTAACGGGAGTCGACCAGGAGGCTTGTGGCGGCACGGCTTGTGGTGAGAAGAGGTATACGTCAGTCGATGTACGAATAGTTCATATGGACCTTTCGGCATGTGTGTAGAGAAACAGACCAGCTGAGCAGGGTTAAGGTCCCTTTAGGACGCATTGGACTGCTAAGCATATTTAAGAGTGTCGATTTCATGCTTATTACCTACTGGCCGCAAACGGTCGGAAATCCAGTCGATCGAAAATCTTACCTGGAAGCCGTTCCATTTGAAGTGAAGCACCTTAACTATACAGCTACTGACTTTCCAACTGTTTATTCTATCCCGAACCGATATACCATCCCACGGTGCAATAACCTAGAATGTGAAATGTTGCTAGTTCATAATCACTGGGCGGGCAACTCAGTGAAAATGGCACCCGGCGCCATTACAGACTGCAATGCGAAAAGGGCACATTTATCAATAATAATGAGACGATTGAAACAGGGCAGAAATAACACGCATGTGTGGAATAGCCTAATGGTTGGGTGAAAAGGCGGCGGGAAGTCGTACGGAAGCCATGACTGAAGCAAGAGCTTCAGTCATGACTTCCGTACGACTTCCCGCCGCCTCGGTGGCAGCCGCCGCATGCCGCTCAGAGGCCTAGTTCGCCTTGTGCTGGGCATCCAGCACAAGGATGCCCAAGCAGCACAAGCCATGGCGGCGGAGGACCACTACTGTTGCCTCCGCGTCCAACCAGACTTTCTCCACTTCTAACTTCACGGGATGATCTCAAATAATTCGCAACGGTACCAATTGCCTGATGCATGGCGACAGTCGAATGTGATTCAGTAATTTACTGTTAGTTGTGATTATTATTCGACCTGGCACAAAACTGATTTGGTTATTTTATTACCGCACCCACATGCAATATACAAAATCACGCGTTCATACAAAAACATTGACCTAGTCAGATCAGCGCAGACGCCGGCAGAGCAGAGTAGGCGGACATCGGCCGAGCAGAGTGGAGGCCACCGGCCGAGCAGGGTGGAGGCCATCGGCCGAGCAGAGTGGAGGCCACCGGCCGAGCAGGGTGGAGGCCATCGGCCGAGCAGGGTGGAGGCCACCGGCCGAGCAGGGTGGAAGCCACCGGCCGAGCAGGGTGGAGGCCACTGGACGAGCAGGGTGGAGGCCACCGCCCGAGCAGGGTGGAGGCCACCGGCCGAGCAGGGTGGAGGCCACCGGCCGAGCAGGGTGGAGGCCACCGGCCGAGCAGGGTGGAGGCCACCGGCCGAGCAGAGTGGAGGCCACCGGCCGAGCAGGGTGGAGGCCACCGGCCGAGCAGGGTAGAGGCCACCGGCCGAGCAGGGTGGAGGCCACTGGACGAGCAGGGTGGAGGCCACCGGCCGAGCAGAGTGGAGGCCACCGGCCGAGCAGGGTGGAAGCCACCGGCCGAGCAGGGTGGAGGCCACTGGACGAGCAGGGTGGAGGCCACCGGCCGAGCAGAGTGGAGGCCACCGGCCGAGCAGGGTGGAGGCCACCGGCCGAGCAGGGTGGAGGCCACCGGCCGAGCATGGTGGAGGCCACTGGACGAGCAGGGTGGAGGCCACCGGCCGAGCAGGGTGGAGGCCACCGGCCGAGCAGGGTGGAGGCCACCGGCCGAGCAAGGTGGAGGCCACCGGCCGAGCAGGGTGGAGGCCACCAGCCGAGCAGGGTGGAGGCCACCGGCCGAGCAGGGTGGAGGCCACCGGCCGAGCAGGGTGGAGGCCACCAGCCGAGCATGGTGGAGGCCACCGGCCGAGCAGGGTGGAGGCCACCAGCCGACCAGGGTGGAGGCCACCGACCGACCAGGGTGGAGGCCACCGGCCGAGCAGGGTGGAGGCCACCGGCCGAGCAGGGTGGAGGCCACCGGCCGAGCAGGGTGGAGGCCACCAGCCGAGCATGGTGGAGGCCACCGGCCGAGCAGGGTGGAGGCCACCAGCCGACCAGGGTGGAGGCCACCGACCGACCAGGGTGGAGGCCACCGGCCGAGCAGGGTGGAGGCCACCGGCCGAGCAGGGTGGAGGCCACCGGCCGAGCAGGGTGGAGGCCACCGGCCGAGCAGAGTAGGTGGCCACCGGCCGAGCAGGGTGGAGGCCACCGGCCGAGCAGGGTAGATGCCATCGGCCGAGCAGGGTGGAGGCTACCGGCCGAGCAGGGTGGAGGCCACCGGCCGACCAGGGTGGAGGCCACCGGCCGAGCAGGGTGGAGGTCACCAGCCGACCAGGGTGGAGGCCACCGGCCGAGCAGGGTGGAGGCCACCGGCCGAGCAGGGTAGATGCCACCGGCCGAGCAGGGTGGAGGCCACCAGCCGACCAGGGTGGAGGCCACCGGCCGAGCAGGGTGGAGGTCACCAGCCGACCAGGGTGGAGGCCACCGGCCGAGCAGGGTGGAGGCTACCGGCCGAGCAGGGTGGAGGCCACCGGCCGACCAGGGTGGAGGCCACCGGCCGAGCAGGGTGGATGCCACCGGCCGAGCAGGGTGGAGGCCACCGGCCGACCAGGGTGGAGGCCACCGGCCGAGCAGGGTGGAGGCCACCAGCCGAACAGGGTGGAGGCCACCGGCCGAGCAGGGTGGAGGCCACCAGCCGAGCAGGGTGGAAGCTCACCAGTAGAACAGCAGCTGGAAGCGCAGCCCAGGGAACCGCTGTAGGCCGCACCATGTTGTGACACATTGGTCCTTGTACTTCAACAGCGCACTGCAGCAGATCGGTCTGCGCCGCACCCGTTCTCCGCGGAAAATGCCTGCTGACGTGGCCGTGACCCTCAGACCATCCGTGGACTCAGGCTGACAGCAACTATCTAGAAGCCCACCCGCACCACGTCACAGGTGAACGGTCTCGCACACACCACATGGTAGAACCCTTGGTGCAAAGCGTTTCGGTAAGCCAGGTCATTCAACACTCGTACCACTTTGGACATTTCCAAATCCCACGGCCCACCGGCGAAACAGCGTGGGCGGCGCCATTAGCCGTGAATGTGCATAAAGTGCGTCGAGATCCACCAATGAACAAAGAAACAAACAAACCAGGTCAGGCTACTGACCTGTGACGATTCTTCGTAAACCTGTCCGAGGAAATTTCTACAGATAGATTTCAACAGATTCGCATTTTTCGGTGTTTGACCCAAATGACTTGCAAGCTATGCACATTAGGGTGTGTCACGAAGGACCTTTTTTGGAAATTGCACTTTGCTTAGTGAAATTATCGTGCAGATCACCTTAAAAAAACCTGTGGTCGAAACCAAATCGAAATCAAACAATAAACAAAATATGCGACAGGCCGATAAAGAAACAAATTTGCCGGGCGCCCGGCGTTGAAGTATCCAGTGATGGCGCTCCGTTGCGATTGGCATCTAATACCACGCGTCCGGCCACCGTCGGAGCGCCGCCGCGGCGCTGTGACGAAAAAGGCGGCAGTTGGTGTTGTGGATGACTGATGAATGGATTCTGGTGATGAAGCTCATTAATAAAACTCAATGAAAGTGTTTAGTGGGGTAAAAGGCTTTTGATAAGCACCAGTCGCTTAATAAGTTGCCTGGATATCTGACGCATGAAAGAAAGGTTCACTTTACGTCGCTTGTTCGTTCCATTTTCAATCAGTAGATCTATCGGCGTATAATGCTAATATTTTCACTTTTGAAAGCTTGAACATCTTCAAAATTCCTCGTTTGTTTACATCGAAGACCACTTAAATCATTCTGAGACACTTGATATCTTATTGCTATGACAAATAGACCAGGCGAAATCGGCATCATGCTCCGTTCCACTACAACCGAAGGAGACGGGCATACAGCGACGTCACCTTTTGTACAAGCGGCCACATTTTTTGTACGAACTATCATTTTATAACTGTACTACTTGTCTACATGCTCGACAGAAAACCCGACATGAAATCCTTTTTGCTGCTGAGCACTGGCATTGCTGACCTGTGTTTCAACTTCGCCACAATGTAACCGTGGCGGGCCTCTTCACCAATTACCTTGAAAGACGCCTCGGTCACCACTTTCACCATCCGTTCTACCGTCTGACTGTGCACGGGGTATGGCGGTACTTCGAGAGGACTCGCGATGATGTCTAGTAAGTCATCATCGGACAGTTGCTGCGTCAAGGGCGGCTCGGTTATCGCCTCATTACACCAATCAATCAGCTCCATGATGCTGTTTGCCCCCATATTCACTTTTGGAAGCTTGAACTTCCGCACTTCGTCAGTATCACTATCGACTTGAGTTCTGCGACACTGCTGGAGTTGAGTGACCGCCCTTTCCCGTGTGGCTTGATCTTGGCCCGCTGCCATTGCTAGCAGTACTGCCTCAGGGTGACACCAGTAGCTGTTGCGCTGTATTACCGGCTGCACCATGGCCGCTATCTCAAGGCGCAAACTTTTGAAAAGTTGCACGCTGTGCAGCGCATTGCCAGGACCGTCAGAACATTTCCAGTTCTTCTTGGTGCAGAACCACATGGGAGTATGGTGGCACACGATGAACTCCGCTAGCATTCTCAGACTGTCTGATGGCTGTTCGGTTGATATGTAGAGCCGGAGAATTCGCGCCGCCAGAGTCAGCCACCTGGAGTGGTTTAGTGGACCGATCTTCATTTTCGCAGTTCTATCTGAGATACGGATACCCGTCTGGACACTACGCGCCAGACTGTATAGAATAGCCTGATCTGAACTTAGGTCACTGAGAATCTCCTGCGTCATTTCTGAAACATTTCCGACATCGATTGGCTCAAAATCGACCACTGGCAAGGTTTCTACTGCGCCTGCCAATCAGCCCACTAAACGACGGTCCTGTTGTAACTCCATCTAACTGGCTAAATACTGCACGAAGATTAAGTTCATTTGCATGAAGTTGGCACACAAACCAGTGGAGGGGGCGTTTTTGTCCGAGCTCAAACAAACGGATAACACCACCTTTTTGGCCAGTATTAACTCTCGTGCCGTCACAGCCAAGCACAGAAACATCCGCACCAAACTCATATGCCACGGCGTTCAGGTCCTGAAAAATGTCCTCCGCTTTCCCAGTCTGTGGGGTAAAATGTCCTAAATATACACTGTCTGGCTCGGATACAACCACAATGTGCTCTTCCATCTTCTTTGAACTGGCTGTCATAAGCGTGTCGTCTTTTCTACCGTCGAAGTAGAGACTGGATACACAACCTGCATGATCCTCATGGCTCTGGGCTACTACCTCTCTTCTAATCCGATCCCTTGCTCGCCATACGTTTTTGCTATCCACTATGCAGTCCATATCGTCAGAAGTGATCCGACCAATGTCCGCTTGGAAACCGTTTATGATCGCAGCACACGCACGATTAGACACTCCGTACCGATCTGCTGCTGGAGCCGTATTTAGCAGTTCGTCTGTGTTACTGTTCACCATATACTCTGACTCATTGACTACAGATGTGAGCGATTATGAATCTGTGGCGGAATCTCGGTCTGAATTAGAATCTAGCTGGGCCATTCCAGAAGGTCCCAGTTGTGGTGATGTGACTCTCTCGGCGGTCAGACGCCTCCTTTCGTCCATGGCGTGTCGACGAGTGGTTTCACGGATATCTGCGGTGCCGATTTGCATTTGGCGAGGTCCTCTCTGGTCTTGGACAAAGGGAAACTCCATTCGTGGCACTTTGTCGGCCATCGCGCATTTGCAGCTATCGATATCAGCACATTTGCGGCGGGGTATATCAAACAATTTTCCAAACCACTCATCACCGGACGGACGTACACCTGGTGATGCCGACTTCTTTCCAGCAGTTTTCATGTATCGCAAGTAGCGATCGCGGCATTCTCGAACCATATGTTCGACTCGGGCCCTCCCAACAATTGGTATTCCTTCGCAGCACCACATTTTCATCACACTTTCCGCGACAAACTTTATATGGGTTGCTAGCCTCTCTTTCAACCTTTTGTTCGCAACGCATGAGTCTCTATTCACTTTACTCAAGTAATTCAGAACGTCAATTCTCGTGGGCAGTTGGTTTGTTTTTAGTTCAGAAGGAACCAAAAGCCCTTTGGTGGAAGCGCGGGTCTTCATGTTCGAACTCTTAACCCGATCACACCGACGCAGGTAATATCACACTTCACAGGCAGTGGGCACAACTTGCAGACACCAAACCACTCTTTTTCGGGCCGTCCCGCCGGGTCTCCGCCGCCGACTGCCTTGTCTTGGCGGCCCTCCCCTCCCCTACCCTGTCTCGCTCTTTGTGTTCTCTACCCTCACCGTGCGCCGGCCGTCTCCCGCACCATCCCAGCCCCTCCCCCGCGCCATGCGACGATCGTCGCCGGGTCGTGTGGCCCTCGTTAATAGGTTGTCCCTACTGCTGATAATCCAAGTTTCCCTTGAAACTTGAGTAACGAAAATGAACAGGAGACTTGGATTGACTAATAAAACAGGGATGTATGGCATGCGAAGCTATATTGTGTCGTTAGTGCGTACGCAATTTATTCGAATGATGATTCACAGCACTGTGAAAGGTGGAACACAGACAAAGGAAAGTGGAGCGATCAGTCCTTCAGTGAAGTTTAATCTTTACAATCATATATATCCCGGCTCCCCTGATCTGTTTTTGAATTACCATAATCCATTCATAAGTCATCCACAGCACCGGCTGCCGCCTTTTTCGTCACAGCGCCGCGGCGGCGCTCCGACGGCGGCCGACGCATGGTGTTAGATGCCAATCACAACGGAGCGCCATCACTGGAGACTTCAACGCCGGGCGCCCGGCAAATTTGTTTCTTTATCGGTCTGTCGCATATTTTGTTTATTGTTTGATTTATATTTGGTTTCGACCACAGGGTTTTTTTTTAAGGTGATCTGCACGATAATTTCACTATGCATAAGAAAAACCGTTCAGGCGACACACCCTAATGCACATCTTTATGAAGTGAAAATCATGTTGTTTCTCATCCAAGTGTGAGTCCGTCACCGGATGGCGTGGGACCGGTGGAAACAGGGTGCATCACGATGTCTGGATGGTTACTGTTCATGCGCAATTTCAAATCTCTAATGATTCGACTATTTCTAGCTCGGCAACGACTTTGTATATGCTTACAATTTCTCTTCTGAAAGAAGCTAATCCTATGGGTGTGTCCATGTGACTGGCGTGTGTTTGCTCTCCTAATGGTGTGTTTGGTGTCCTGCTTTTCCATACCATTAAGCTGTGCACACAATTAGCGACCCTGTGGAACAATGTTGACGATCATGCTTGCATATGCTTTATTCTGGAAACAACGTAGCTGGACTGAAATAATTTAAATCCACCATTGATTGGTATTCATAGTCCGAAAATCATGTTCACCTGGAGTGGTCACGTTAAGCTGCATTTGTGAATGCAGAACACATCTCCAAATTGTTGATTTATAGCTTTTCCCAACTGGCATTTACTTACATCGCTAGTCACGATTAATAAAATTAATGGAGTGTCGCAACACACTTGGCCCATGTTCGAGGTCGCATAAGGTGACGTAACGCATCACTTTCGACACGATGCATGTGCCTTTAAAGACCTGGAACTAGCAATCCTCGCTCGCTATGAGCCAGCGGTTTTCTCGTCTTTTGGTTATGTATTGCACAGAGGTAGGGTCTGTCTAAAATCGTAGAGTAGCCGTCTTTCTCGACTGCGGCGGACGATCCACGCATGACAATGACTGTGCATTGGACGCGTTCGGGACATTCTGCACGATGGTACCGTCGTTGTGTTTGGCGAGGATGTGATGCAGTCGGAGTTCAACTAACAAGCCCAAACTATCGTATGCCCAAGTAGATTCTTGCTGCAATGTGGATTAAAGAATATGATCTTTCTGTTACCGCTGGCATTTTGATACATTAATAACATTCATATGCTGTGTGTTCGGTGTCTGCCGCGGTCAAGAAATGCTCCCTATATACAATCAAGCCATATATTCCGTGTTTATGTGCTCAGAAGGGTTTCCGGTTTCCCGTCCACATTCGCCACACCGAATATACCTTCGAACATTTGAGCCATCCCATTCATGTTCATAAAATGTTTCCCGTTTCCCAACCGTTTCCCACCGTTTCCCAACATCGTGGTAATGCTAACCATGTGCATCTTGCTACATTTCAACTAATAGCTAACGGGTGATCAGGTGACGTCAAAATGTGGGCGTTATTCAAGAAATTTCCGAAGCAGTGGCCGAGAGCCCTATTTAAAGCAGTAACTTGCTCGCTTAGATGATGAAAGGGCAAAAAAGAAGCTATGATCGGTATTGTTCATCTGACATGAGATATTAGCATCAAGATCATCGGAGATGTTGTCGAGCCTGGGGACTGTCATGGCCGCTGGGTGGTGCCGGTTTCGTGTCGATCCGTGCGTCGCTTCGCGAGCCACGCTGGGTCAGACCGAGCCGACTTCAAGCGGTCATTTCATTCTCTGAATAACTTGACGGCCTGAGTTTGTCGATTGACCTGGGAGCTAGTCCGAAGGTGACGTGTCAGAGCGCATTTTAAGCACGCCGTGAACTACTGCTTCTCATGCAACCACACGTGTCCGGACGTCAATGTTTCCCGGAGCTTACCGTGCATACACCAGGCTGGTATAATAGTCTCCAGGGCCAATTCAGTGGCGTTTGCACACATGCGAAGTTTTGTGACGTCGCTTGTGACGGCATTAGGTTTGCTGTCGGCTTCAGCGCTAATTCGATGGCGTTGATGAGCAGATAGCATGCGACTCGTTCTTGCGATATGATTTTGTTATTTTATTTATTTATTTATTTATCCATTTATTTATTTTTTTATTTTTTTATTTATTCATTTATTTATTTATTCATTTATTTGCTTATTTATTTATTTATTTATTCATTTATTTATTTATTTATTTCGCGATACATACGATCCACGTGCAGTGGCTATTATAGACAGTCTGGGTATAATTCACAGACAGGGGTGTCGATTAAAAACATGGGCGGGGGATGTACTGGACCCCATCCAACCAAAAACTTATGGGATTTCGCCCACTATATTTTCCGACCTCAATAATTATGATGTTTATTTGACGATGTGTATGTTTATGTTTATTCAGCATCTTCGCCAACGGGACAAATCGTCCAGTAACAGGTGCAAAAGAGCAGTACACCGTGCATGTCGACATAAAAACTGAGTCGTAGCATGCGACTACAGTGTCATACAGTGTACACGAGTCCATCGTCATCGTCATCGTCATCGTCATCGTCATCGTCATCGTCATCGTCATCGTCATCGTCATCGTCATCGTCATCGTCATCGTCATCGTCATCGTCATCGTCATCGTCATCGTCATCGTCATCGTCATCGTCACCCTCCCCTCGCTCTGAACATCAACAAACGCACAGCGGCTTAAATAATATATTTCTGCGCCCATATGCAGGCTAAAACACACCGGCCTTGATGGAGCATCGGAGCACAGCCGGCCTGAGCTGTGATGACTATGGGTGAAGGTATTTCCTTGGTGCCTAACATTAGGGAGGAACGAAGCCAACGTTTTGGTGGGGCGAGTTCAGGGTCGGGAAGCCCATTATCTAAACCTAATCTGTTTCTTTAGAGAAAAAAAAATGCTGGTCAACATCAACTAAGTATTCTGTGTAGCATGGTGCTTTCCTTTTTTGTCTTCCTTTAGCATTCTTATCAGCATAAAAACAGCATAGGTTGTTGTGGAGCCCAAATCAACATCGTTCGGCCGTTGGGCCGAACGATGTTGATTCACAACAACGTTTCACAATTCACAACAACAACTTCACAACAACGACCGCGAGTTCATAGTGTACACACATCCATAGTGAAAATTTGTGTGTGTGACTAGCGTTGTTCAAGGAGATAAGCTAGTTCATGTTTCTTTAAGTTAAACAGCCTCGATGTTTTTCTTTCAGTAGGAAGTTTGTCATAGTGGAAGACAGACGATTAGAGAAATCTTCTGCGGCCATCCTCTCTGTGTATGACTGGCAGGTAAAGGTTGTCGTCTGCACGTATGTGACGGTTTCGCAGGTTTTCAGCGATTATAGTGCTAACGCGATTGCTTTAGATTGCATGCGATTACACAACCTTATTTATATTCACGTATGAAATACTTCCCAGAATAGCTTGGTCGGCACGCCAGCACATGCGTTCATTTCATTTTCATACACCTTGCATTTGCATTTTGCATTTATTGTATTTTCATACATTCTGATCGATACATCTTGCAGCCGCCTCTGGCTGCCGAAATATGTGTTTTGTTGTGGTTGGGGCTATCCTTGATCTTAGCTAAAGTATTTTTACGTGGAAATCTAAAAGTGCCGCGGGCATCACAACTGTTGGGGCTAGGTGTGTGTGTACAACTTCTCACCCCAAATGTAGTGAAGGGTCGTTCTTGTAGGCACGTGATATAGTCCAGTCGAACCGCGCGACGCGATAACTCCGAAAGTTCGATTATGGTGCACTTAATGTATTGTGCAGTTGAAGGCAATTAAACGGTAAAGACGGAAATTCATACAACTCCGACAGCAAAGGCTATAACTTCTAATTTAGGGGCCGAAAGATAAATGTTCAATTTCTCGACGCGTCTGACCGCGACACATCCGCGCGTCGCGACAGTCCGGAGCGCTTTGACCGTGGGGATCTGGAACACACCTGCACAGTGCACACACCTCAAGACGATTCGTCACTCTCTCATTGGCTACTAGTAATGACGTATTTTAGGCCCCAGTTCCAATTGGTGGTCTAATGACGTTTCATTTGCAATGTAACACGTCGATGCCACCTGGTGTCGAACAGTCAGGTGACATTTACCCGCCCCGCAGATGACCGCAACGCGCCCGGCCATTGGACTTTTAGCCTCACGTCTAGCCGCCGCCGCGGCGCGGGCCGTCTGCAAGCCACCGACCGGCTACAGTTCAGGAGGTTGCCTGTCGACTGGCTTACGGGGTCACAGTATTTACAGTTACGGGCCAGCATTACGGTACTATGCCAGTATACATACTTTACGTTTCAAACCGTACATTTTTAGAAACTCTGTTGCACAAAAGGCGACTGATGATGGCGTGAACAGTGTGATAAGAAGAACCGATTTAATGGTCAGGACCGGTACAGTAGCCAGCCCCTGGCCACAGAGTCGCAAAAGTTGCTCACCAAAGTGTCGAAAGGATGCCCCACAGGCTATGCCGAATGTGAGCGCGACACGTTCAGCTCTCCAAAAGTAGTCTCGGAAAGCCTATGGAGGATTCGTCCCCCTGAGTTGGGTGCCGGTTATATTTGGCGTCTACCCTTTGTGATGGGAACACGTCGCTGGGAGCATGTCGGTCCGGCTTTGAAATACCTGGGGTGGAGCAGAACCGAGAGCTCAATGGAGAGGCGGGATGTCACCAAAGTGCATATGGTGATCCACAAAGTATCGGCCCCCAGGCTCTACGTAAAATGTTTTGAACCCACTCAGCGGTGTGGCGGCTCGTGACCCGATCAGCTAGCGCCCTTAGGCTGCCGAGACGCCGGCTGGCATGGACGCAGATTAATTTTAGATTCCGCTTGCGATGGTCTCGACTCCAGTTAGTTTCAGCCGTTCCGTTTTCGTCGATGTACGGCTGAAAGACGCCAAACCACCAAACGGCTCCGTATGTGGTATAATGTTCCTCCTTCGATGGCTTACAAGCGGGCAATCTGCACACACGCCTCGATGGCGGACCGCCGGGGTCCACGGATGTAGCGGGAGAAGACCCCGCTGGACCAGCGGCCCGCGGTGCGGATAGTGTCGTCGGTGACTCCGGCGGCGGCCGCTGCAGTGGCGTACCCGATTCGCAGGCTATGTGAGGTGAACACTTTGCCATGCGGGGCCTCCAAGTAGCGTACAAGGAGACCGTTGAGCCACGCCGGGATGCAGGCGGGGCCGTCGCCGCGCGTGAAGGACGCCGACGTTCCCGGGCCCGGGGTTCCGGGTCCGGCGATACTTCCGGAACGCCGTCACGGGACACAAGGGGCCGCCGATTTCCGGCAGCGCGACAGATGCACCCCGGAAGGTTTGATCCGTTTTTGCGGCAGGTATGGTCAGCACGAGGCATCGGGGCCCCAGCTGCAGGTGTCGTCGCTGACAGGATCGACGGGGGTCGAGCGCATATTCGCAGGGGCTAAGGTATTCGGACACACGGAGCGCCCCGAAGAATCCGACAGTGATGGCGCTCCACGCTGCGGCGCGGTCCGCCTTGTGCTCCCCGGAGCGGCGGAAGGCTGACTTGAGAAGCCGCAAGTCTGCCGGGGTTAGCGGAGCTCGGGTCGGGCAGCGGGGCCGGGGTAGTTTGGCTGTGGCGCGGAGGGCGAGGACAAGGCGTGGCGTTCGCCCGATCCAGAGGGAGCCCCTGGTGACGTGACTGTGACGGATGGTGGCCAAGTGCGAGGAGATGGAGATGGCGGACAGCCGTCGGAGGCTAAGGTACGCCACAAATCGCAGAAGGACGCGTTCGGTGCTCGGGAAAGGGGTGAACTTGTGCGAGTGGCAGAAAGTGCGATACCTCGTGACCATGGTGCGGTAGGAGCGCCGTGTTGCCGTGGAAATCCCGGCACGTAACAGGGATGCGACGTGGCGGTCTATAGTTGGTATCCCGAAGCTACCGTGCACTCCTCTGACGGGTCCGACAGGAACTGCATCAGGTGGCTGGGCATGGCCTCAGGGGCCACGTTGGTGTCCGGACAGGCCCGCCGGAACGCCGGGATCTGTAAGCGTGACAGGGCTTTCGCCGCGTAATTATCGCGGCCGGGCAGATGGACCACGCGAACGTGGAAGTGATGGGCCGCTGCAACAAAGAGTGACTGGCGGAGGAGAGACATGAGCCACGAGTCTCTGGAACCACCCACGTTCCGATGCGCCGACCACGCCGGAGTTATCGCGATGAAACGTGACCCGGCGCCCCGCCCACGACGGGCCCCAGATGAGGCACGCTGCCAGAATCGGGACCATTTCGAGCCAGGACATTCCCGGGGCGAGAAGAGGTACGCGGGGCGGCCAACGCGCGTAGAACCACCCTTTGCCGCACGTGCCACCGAAACCTGCTCTCGGGGCGTCTGTGGGGAGGCTTAAGTCGGACGATGGCGTCCAGTATGGGTGCATTAGCGGGTCGGGGCCGTTCCATCGGGGGAGGACCGCCAGCCACCAGTCCAGGTCAAGTTTCACTGTTCGGGTGAGGGTGGGGCTACGTCGAGCATGCGCCGGAAGAAGCTGCGGTCTGCCGGGATGCATTTCGTGGCGTGTACTAGTTCTCCGACCAGGCTCAGCATGTCGCGCTTGCGCACGGTTCGGGCCCGGCGGACAGCGCGGAGGTGCTCGAGCAGAGCTTGGAGCTTATCCGGCGGGAGGGAGATGGTGAGTGTGTCCGTGTTGAGGACGCAGTCGAGGAGCGTGAGGGTGTGGCCGGGCGGGTGGCACTTCTCATCGGACACCGGTATGCCGCAAGCATGGCAAATCTCCAGCATGGTGACGAAAGCCCGAGGGCAGGCGGGCGATGACGCGGAAAAGGAAAAGAAATCGTCGAGATACTGATAAGTGTCTGGGGCACCTGCGTGATGGCGGACCGCGGCGGCTACGACCTTAGCGAGGTCATCGAGCAGGGCGCAGGCGGACCGTCGACCGAATGGTAGTCGCACGTCAAAATAGAAAGATTCCTGCCAGCGGAAGCCGAGCAGCCACCACTGAGATGACCGGACGGGAAGTAAGCGGAAGGCATGCCTGAGGTCAACTTTGGCCATTAACGCCACGCGGGGGCCGACCTCGAAAAGGGCCGTAATGGCACCGTCCATCGTCGTGTACTGCAGCGTGAACGACTCCTTGTCGATGTAGTCGTTCACATTGTTACCAACTGGCTGCGACAGGTCTAAAATGATGCGGAGAGCCCCGTCAGGCTTGGGGCGTGCCCCAAGGGGATTGACTCGAAAGGGAGAGAACGGTGGGATGGTGAAGGTGCCCGCGGTGTGGCCCCGAGCGAGTTCGGCAGCAAGGGCGTGAGATAGGGCCTCGGGGTCGTGGAGGGCCGACTGGTTGTTGGGGCGTGCGGAGCTGACTAGGGGCCCGTGTACCCGATGTCCGCGCCAACGCGGAGGCGCGAGCAGACCGTCTCCAACGCCACCGAGTTGATGGCGGGAGCTGCGATTGCCGCGAGGGCTGCCGGGTCAACTGGCGAACGTAAGTAAGCAGCTCGGCTCGGCTAGCGACGCTGGGATGGAAACACGCGGGATCGTGGCCGGCACAGTTGAGCGAGTCGAGCTGGGAAGGCTCACCAGCTGGGGTACGGGCGGTTGTTGCGGTAGGCCTACGGCGAGAAAAAAAAAACGGCGAGGCTGACCTTGGTGGTGGGTTGCGCGGGGTGTCCCTCCCAGCACCGAGGCACGCGTGCCTGCGCCGGCATGACTCTGGCCTGGTGCACCGTCCCAAGTTGTAGCGGATACAAATATCGGATTCCGGCCCCCGATTTGGGGGCCGCTGAGAAGTTTGGGTACGGCGCATTATTAGCGGGGAAAGCGAGCCAACCCGTCCGTGAGGGCAGATTGGTGGCCCCCAGGGGCTGGGCGGCCACCAATGGAGGCGGCGTCGTGGTAATCGTACGGGTACTGCGTCATGTGGGTGCGGGCGCGGATATCAATATCCTTGAGCTGGAAGGTGCCCAGCCCGTCGGCCCTGCCCTGCAGCAAGTGCAGGTATGTAAGCCACTGCACGGCGAGGGAGGGAAAAAGTATGCTCGATAGGCGGCGATCGCCGTCACGCCGCGCACGTAGTTGGTCACGCAGGTGGGCGGGGCCCTGGCGCGGTCGGTCGTGTTGGCCCGGGCGCGGTGCAGCTGGGGGTACAGAACGTCTTCCACGGCGACCACTCGGTCTCGCCTCTTCAGCTCGTCCAAGAGGGAGCGCCCCACGGTGGCGAGCTTGAGAAACCTTGGCGGATCCGGGCCGTCAGAGGCGAGTGGGACCGAGCTGAGGTCAGTGACCTCGCTGGGTCCTGATGGGCCCGGGAGGGGCGATTACCGCGCGGAGGAGTCGACGTCAGAGCAGTCCCCGAGCGCGTCGGAGACCGTACTGGAGCCGCTACCGCTTGTGGATGCATGTGGGGTGGACGGCCAAGCGATGGAGCGTCGCCGTTTAGCGACGGGTCGTCCGCGTTGTAGCGCGGCAGGAGGCACGGCAGGGAAGGCGGATCGCCGTCGGTTTGGCCACCCCGAGACTGGGGGCAGACTGGCGCCGTCGTGCTGCGGGCGGCGCGGTCGGTGTCCCGCGGGGCCGTGCGGTGCGAATGGTGGTTGCGGCCTTGGTTAGGGACCCTGCCGGCAGGGAACATGTGTCAAGTATCGGCGGTCGGTGTGTCTTGGCCGCGACCTGACAGGTCAGGGGGATCTTATTGCTGGCGGTCGCTTAACCTTAACCCAGGACCGAGTGTCTGATCTAGTTAGTGGGAGCGAAACTATGTGAACCACCAGAGCCCAGTGCATGACCTGGTCAGCAGTGCGTCAGCGGACAGCCATGTGACCTTGTCAGTGGGCCTGATCAGAGGTGTGGCCGTATCAGAAGCGTCAGCGGACGACCAGGCCCATGGATACCCGTGGCAGTGGGCCATACCAGAGGAATGAGGGCGGCCTTATCGTAGGCGTGGGCGGACGGCCGGGCCCATGAGTAACCAGTCAGCGGGTCCTGATGGGCTGCGTCAGCGGACGGCCAGGCCCATGTGACCTTGTGGGGGGTGCCTTGTCACAGGGAGGCCCCATCGGAGGCGGCAGCGGGCAGCCAGGCTCCTACAATGGTCTGGGCAGGGGAACTGTACCCGTGGCGCCGGCTGATGGCCGGGTACAATACACGAATGGAACCATGGTAGTGGCATCGGCGGAGAGCCGGGCCCGATAACTGTGTGTGGTCAGTGGGGCTGTGCCAGTGACATGAGCGGTGTCAGGCCCATAGTACGGACATTGGGAATCGGTACCGTGTTCGCTATGTCAGCGAACATCCAAACCGGCGCATGTGGTCGGTGAAACCTGAACCGCAGTATCAGCCAACGGACAGCCCCAGTGCGTGACCTTCACTGTGACACAGCCCAGGGCGGACCAGAGTGTATAATGGGGGCGCCAAGGTGCTTGCACGTAACAGTGACGACCGTCCAAGGGTTAGGCCAGATCCGTTCTTGGGTGACCTCGGTGGTTCCAGTTACCGGCGCGTAGGTTCTAGAGCGGTGGGGGAAATGGTGGCGTACTTGGCGCATGCTGATGTGGGCCCGGGGAGGGGCGATCCACATACCTTTCGCCTTGGCGGTACCGGCCGGTTTTCTCTTTGGGCCCATGGCGGGTCACTGAGCACGATTGCGTGAGCTTGGATGTCACGGCCCGCGGGAAACGCCTATCAATCTTGCTCTTCCGTTGTTCCGGCCGGAAGGTTCTCGGCTGCGGCTGGAAGAGGGACGTTGCCAGATATCACAACACATTTCAGCTGTGATTTAATTTCTGCGCGGGACTTAGTAATACTGCGTGTTCCCATCTGGCCATTTATTATCTTTCAAAGTTACGGATGTGTACTGGCCCATGAATCCCGGATTTTTTTTTGCTGGCTTAGTTCCGTAACCGGAAATTCCGCGAGTGGTCCGGCGGGCGCGACATCTACCGGCAGTAACCATAGATCGTAGTAGTAGTTCGATGGCGCTAAAGGTGGCGGGAACAGCCCGCTGAGTTGCACGCCGCGCCCTAAGGCGCGGGCTGAGCGGTCACCCCTTGAGTCTCGTAGCAATGCTATTACTATTGCCCTGACGAGAATATACTATCCCTGGCCGCTGCGTCTTGGAGGAAGTTGTCTCCGCCTGGCTCCGGCTGCCGCTACGTGTCAGTTTTTAAGTCGGCTTCGCAGGAGATGGAGTAATATGCCTAAGTCATTTAATATAATTATCATGTTGCACGTGCACAAATCTCACTCGCAACACATTAACACAACCGCGCCGAAATTGTGCTCGACGGACTGCCAACACCGTGAGCATTCTGTTTCACGTTCGCCTCGACATCAGCCGCCGGCTCCGTGCCGCGCTCTGATATGTGCGACACATATTTTGGTGGATAAATTTAAAAACATGCTTCGGCAATGGGCATCGCAGATCGCGCGAATTTTGAGCGCATGTCGCGGCAAAGACGGCAAAGACGACGGAATTTTGAATGACAAAGACAACAGGCTAAGCTTCATTTATAAGTGTGCTCTGGAGAAGAATAGACGCTATTACCCAGAGGGCGGCGGTACTCCGGCTTCCGATAAAATCTCCACGACCCATGGTATTAATTTAAGTCGCAATTGTGCTCTGTGTCGCCGTTGGGTGAGTTGTCCGATTTGCTCATGTAGTGGAATTTTAGTTGTTCGAAGAATCCGACAGCTTCACCAGCGTGGAGAGCTGTGACCAGGTTAGGTCGCGGAAAATAGTCTCCATCAGGGTTCCCAGAAGCCGGGAACGGAGCCAAGGTGGTCCTGACACTTCCTGGTAAAACTTCCCATCAATCGTGGACATGCTCTCGCAGAACATTGGCTTACTTAATATCCCTCTGGGCACTGGTTTTGATATTTTACAATTATTGGTGGACTCCACCAATCCACCAATCCTCCGGTTTTTCGTAGATAACTGCTGATTTTACCGGCCGATTTACGCCATTGTTTGTGTACCTGCTTAGATATGAACGGCACGTTATTTAAAGAAAGAAAATAAAAATGTACATATTTTTTTGGAGTTAGGAGTCGGTAAAGTCAAAAAAAATTATCGCCGCCAGACCACAAATATCGGCGCTGATGCGCTTCCCGTATATTGGCAAAAGGGACGTGTTCTTGGCAACACCAGCGACTTGTTTGATGTATATTGTTATGCTACATTGTTTCAAAGTCACGTCAGGTCACAGAGGTCAAGTCAGGTCAAGTTCATGACAGGTTAACACACGCCGTGGAGGGGTGGAGGGCGAAATCCGCCCACCCCTCCGATATTTCGTACAAACTCCATATTGTACCGGCCGGTATACGCCATTTTTTCCGTACCTACTTAAAATGACCGGCGCATTGGTTAAAGCAAGAAAAATGAAAATCGGCCGAAAAGGTTTTTAGTTCTGGTCCGTTAAAATTTTCAAAGAATCGCAGCGCCAAATCACAAAAATCGGCGCTGACGCGCTTCCCGTATATTCGCAAAAGGGAAGTGTTCTTGACAACACTAAGTGACTTGTTTGATGCATATTGTTATGCTATATAATTTAAAAGTCATGTTAGATCGCCGAGGTCATCGCGACAGGCTAATGGAACCAGACTTGGTCAACTGGAATGTTGTAATAAATGAAAATGACTGTCATGCGGTTGAGGTCACTTTGCATGTTACTCCCTACACATCCGGAAATCTACTGTTTGTCACTGTGTGTCTAAGCGTTTCTATACTTTATTCATGTATTTCACTCCTTTCTTTGCGAAGCCGATTGTGCCGAGCCGCCCAACGGAGCAGTCAGGTGGGCAGCCCGGTTCCGGTAACTAGAGCAGGTAATGACCTGATACAGTGCTCCTATATAGGTGACCTGAGGTCAAATGGTGGATCTGGCATATGTGTTGCATCATTAGTAATGTCCAAAACATCATTAATGACAATTTTGGAGCATTTAAAGGCAATCACAGCGATCAATAACAATGACAACCCAAGCCACGCAAAACCAGAAAATTTTGATATCTTTAAATTTGCACACAATAGTTAACTATCGTGCCCATCGACCCTGCGAATTTCGTTGCTCTACCCTTAATGGGAGCCGAGATCTTAGGGGGGGGGGGCGGAATCCGACCCCCCTCCAGTGCGCGTAAGTTTCAGAGGCCCTCCAGGGCGCGTGTTAATATCGGATTATCCTTCAAATTTCGATTCTTCCTGAGATATACACATTTAAAACACATCCGGATTTCAAGCGATCACCCGTCAACTGATGGTGGCATGAGCGCTAAATGATCGTGGGGGGGAGGGGATTCCGGCCATGGCCATCCCGAAGCGCCTCAAAGGGGGTCATCATGTCATTTGCCCCCCGAAACCAACAGAAGTAAACAAAACTAAAATACGGTAACTTTGAAAATTGTGCTCCGGGTGAAAGAATCTCCAATTATAAAGATATTTTCATCATTGTTTTGAAACCCAATATGGTAATATAGTAGATTCTGACGCACATCGAGGGTTCTATGCTGTTTAAGTTCCGCTTAAAGCACGAGTTGACAAAATCAGCAGTTCCATTATTCCTTAGTCAGATAGCTTCATGAATTTCGTTTAGCCGGTAATGGGCAAGCAAACCCAGTGTGCCGGATTTCGAAAGCGAAATATGAACAGAATGTTTTGCGCATGTGTCCTGTTAAGCCCGTTTTATTGCAGGTTAAGGCAGTTATAAATTCGTGAAATTCGGTGGAATGTACCACATATTGAATAATGAGAAGACATCCTTCCCAAACAACTATCGACATCTTGCTTCTTGATGTGTTTGTGAAGTCATCATGTCTCGTTTCTAACCGTGGTGTGTGTGCGTGTAAGTATCATGCTTATGCTTACCATTATAGATTGTGATATATCTTGTACCGAACGCGATTTCAAGTAGAGATTACTCATGATATGGTCTTATCACGTTTTGTTCTAAAATGTTTCATATCTGATAACCAGACAAGCTTTGCCTATTACTTAGTACATACCTAGGTATGTACATAGGCATCTTCCGATAATCTTGTGATTATTGCCTTATGTTTTTGGTATAATTGCACTTTAACACGCGCCCTGGAGGGGTGGGGGGGGGGGCGAAATCCGCCCACCCTCCGGTTTTTCGTACATCACTCCAAATTTTACCGGACGGTATACGCCATTGGTTGCGTACCTACTTAAAAATGACCGGTGCGTTGTTTAAAGCACGAAATACGAAAATCGGTTGACCATTTTTCGAGTTAGGGGCCGCTGAAGTAAAAAAAATCAGCGCTAGACTACAAAAATCGGTGCTGATGCACTTCCCGTATATTGGCAAATGGGAAGTGTTCTTGGCAACATCAGCGGCTTGTTTGATGTATATGATTATCACATATAGTTCAAAATCATGCTAGGTCACCAAGGTTAAGTCAGGTCAAGATCATGACAGGTTAATGAAACCAAACTTGGTCAACTGGAATTTTTTAATGAAAGCAAATGACCGTCATGGGATTGATGTCACTTTGCATGTTATCTCTACCCATCGTGAAAACTACTGTTTGTAATTGTGTACCTAAACGACTCCATACGGTATTCATGTACTTCAGTATCTTTTTTTTGCGAAGCCAATTGAGCCGAGCTGTCCAACGGAGTAGTCGTACAGGCGGCCCGATTCCGGTAACTGGAGCAGGTAATGACCTGATAAAGTGCTCCTATATAGGTGACCTGAGGTTAAATGTCAGGTTTAGCATCTGTAATTCATTATTAGTGATGTCCAAAACATCATTAATGCCCATTTCGGAGCATTTAAACACAATCACGGCGATCCCGAACAATGACAAGCCAAGCAACGCAAAACCAGAAAATTGTGAAATGTTGACCTCATTTGACCCTTAAGATATATATATATAAGGACATTAAATTTACACACAATAGAGTTCACGACCGTACACATCCACCCTGTGAATTTGTGCTCCAGCTTCAACAGAAGCCGAGATTCTAGGGCGATGGGGGCGGAATCCGCCCCCGCCTAGTGCGCGAAATATTCAGAAGTCCTCCAGAGGGCGTGGTTAAGGTACACACAAACACGTTTTGCACATTTTACCCCCATGAAGTAAGCATATAGGGTTAGGTTTGGTTCAGCTTGGTAAGATTAGGTTAGGCTAGGCTTTTCTTTTTTGTTGAAAAGAAGTTATCACAAACTTTTTGAAATACAATTTCCAATACATTTATTTTCTGCAAGAACAGATTAGGTTTGGCAATGTTTTGGTGCATTTGTTATCTGCTTTTTGAGATTAAAACAAACAAAAATCCCCTTTAAAAAATTATGACATGGAAGGCTCGGTAGTAAATTGATGCTTGAAGGCGTTTTATGAATCCTTGGAATTTACTTTTCCAATGCAATGTTTATCAATGTGACTCATACTAATTAAGACCACTCATTTTCCGTTGCAATTGTTTACCTTTCAGTTTGTGAGCAAAGTAACACCAAGAAGAGGCTTTGAGTTTAATAAATCACCTATTTATCAGCACTTTATCAGGTCATTACTTGCTCCAGTTACCGGAACCAGGCCGCCCACCCGACTGTTTCGTTGGGCGGCTCAGCGCAATCCGCTTCACAAAGAAAGGAGTGAAGACGGCTTGACGGTAATTTTCAGTTATGACATCATTCCAGTTGACAAAGTTTGGTTCCATTAAACTGTCATTATTGTGTTTTTCCTACTTTAATACATTTATTTTGCGTTAGGTTTGGTTTTTTGTTATTCTTAGATTAAAAAATCTTAAATTAACAGAAGGCGGGTAATATAAGGCTTATGATGATTCAATGCAATGTTTATAATGTGACTCATACTAATTAAACCACTCATTTGTTGCAATGTTTACCTTTCAGTTTGGACAAGTAACAAAAAGAGGCTTGAGTTTAATAATCACCTATTTATCAGCACTTATCAGGTCATTACGCTAGTTCGGCAGGCCGCCCACCCGACTGTTTCGTTGGGCGGCTAGGCAATCCGCTTCACAAAGAAAGGAGTGAAGACGGCTTGACGGTAATTTTCAGTTATGACATCATTCCAGTTGACAAAGTTTGGTTCCATTAAACTGTCATGGACTTAACCTGACTTCACCTTGGTGACCAAACGTGACTTTGAAAGTACATAGGATAACAATACACATCAAATAAATCGCTAGTGTCGCCAAGGGCACTGCCCTTTTGCCAATACACGGGAAGCGCATCAGCGCCGATTTTTTTTGTCTGGCGCTCCGATGTTTTTTACTTTAGCGGCCCATAACTCGAAAAACTTTCGACTGATTTCCGTTTTCTGGCTTTGGGCAACGTGCCGGTCATTTCTAAGAAGCTACGCAAGGAATGGTGTAAATCGGCCGGCAAAATATGGATTTATGTGTGATAAACAGGAAGGGGTTGGCGGATTTCGTGCCCTCCAGGGCGCGTGCGTACCTAGCCTAACCTCCCATTGGATATATAATCATGGATTGATAATCAAATGGGGTATTTTGATAGATGGAGAACTGTGTTGTTCTTGTTGTGGCAAGATAATTGTCGAAACTAAGATGTCTAAGAATAAAATGTTGTGAACTCAAAAGTGCATATTGAAGTATATGTCTGCCCTTATTTTCAGTCTGGATTCTCCATCTCAACCTTCACCCTGAAGGGGTAGCTCCTGCCTCGAACCTCTCCTGTCTCGATCTTCTGCCTGCACCAGAAGTCGGCCCCAGCCCTGCCTCTGCCTGCTGAGATCCAGAGTTGCACCACCCTAATAATGAGACTAAGATCAGCTTGCTTGCTGTTACTCCAAGTAAGATGTTCACATTAACAATTTTCTCAATAATGATTATCTTGGAGACAACTGCTAATGTGGTCGGGTAAACTACAGGTCAGGGTTTTTCCACTGTGGAAAAAGTGGGAAGACAACAAATATGCAACCGGTTTAATGGTTCTAGCTTAACATGCAAAAGATTGACAACTTTTAGATACTTTAAAAAAAAACTTTCCTTGAACAAAGGTAAGCCTGATGACTCATGCGCATGCAGCGCCACAGCCTGGCTATGGGGTACTGACACAGCAATGTGGCATTGGTGGGCCAGCTGGAGGCGGTCACCCCGCGCCGACCAACAGCCACATACGATCAGCCACTCAACCACCGCACCGACCAACAGCCACATACGATCAGTCACTCATACACCGCACCGACCAACAGCCACATACGATCAGCCACTCATCCACCGCACCGACCAACAGCCACACACGATCAGCCACTCATCCACCGCACCGACCAACAGCCACACACGATCAGTCACTCATACACCGCACCGACCAACAGCCACATACGATCAGTCACTCAACCACCGCACCGACCAACAGTCACACGCGATCAGTCACTCATACACCGCACCGACCAACAGCCACATACGATCAGTCACTCAACCACCGCACCGACCAACAGCCACACACGATCAGTCACTCATACACCGCACCGACCAACAGCCACATACGATCAGTCACTCAACCACCGCACCGACCAACAGCCACACACGATCAGTCACTCATACACCGCACCGACCAACAGCCACATACGATCAGTCACTCATACACCGCACCGACCAACAGCCACACACGATCAGTCACTCATACACCGCACCGACCAACAGTCACACACGATCAGTCACTCATACACCGCACCGACCAACAGCCACATACGATCAGTCACTCATACACCGCACCGACCAACAGCCACACACGATCAGTCACTCATACACCGCACCGACCAACAGCCACACACGATCAGTCACTCATCCACCGCACCGACCAACAGCCACACACGATCAGTCACTCATCCACCGCACCGACCAACAGCCACACACGATCAGTCACTCATCCACCGCACCGACCAACAGCCACACACGATCAGTCACTCATCCACCGCACCGACCAACAGCCACACACGATCAGTCACCTCCACCGCACCGACCAACAGCCACACACGATTAGTCACTCATACACCGCACCGACCAACAGCCACACACGATCAGCCACTCAACCACCGCACCGACCAACAGCCACACACGATCAGTCACTCATACACCGCACCGACCAACAGCCACACACGATCAGTCACTCATCCACCGCACCGACCAACAGCCACACACGATCAGTCACTCATCCACCGCACCGACCAACAGCCACACACGATCAGTCACTCATCCACCGCACCGACCAACAGCCACACACGATCAGTCACTCATCCACCGCACCGACCAACAGCCACACACGATCAGTCACTCATACACCGCACCGACCAACAGCCACACACGATCAGTCACTCATACCACCGCACCGACCAACAGCACACACGATCAGTCACTCATCCACCGCACCGACCAACAGCCACACACGATCAGTCACTCATCCACCGCACCGACCAACAGCCACACACGATCAGTCACTCATCCACCGCACCGACCAACAGCCACATACGATCAGTCACTCATACACCGCACCGACCAACAGCCACACACGATCAGTCACTCATCCACCGCACCGACCAACAGCCACACACGATCAGTCACTCATCCACCGCACCGACCAACAGCCACACACGATCAGTCACTCATCCACCGCACCGACCAACAGCCACACACGATCAGTCACTCATCCACCGCACCGACCAACAGCCACACACGATCAGTCACTCATCCACCGCACCGACCAACAGCCACACAGATCAGTCACTCATCACACCGCACCGACCAACAGCCACACACGATCAGTCACTCATCCACCGCACCGACCAACAGCCACACACGATCAGTCACTCATCCACCGCACCGACCAACAGCCACACACGATCAGCCCCGCCACCCTCATCACCACCGCACCGACCAACAGCCACACACGATCAGTCACTCATCCACCGCACCGACCAACAGCCACACACGATCAGTCACTCATCCACCGCACCGACCAACAGCCACACACGATCAGTCACTCATCCACCGCACCGACCAACAGCCACACACGATCAGTCACTCATCCACCGCACCGACCAACAGCCACACACGATCAGTCACTCATACACCGCACCGACCAACAGCCACACACGATCAGTCACTCATCCACCGCACCGACCAACAGCCACACACGATCAGTCACTCAACCACCGCACCGACCAACAGTCACATACGATCAGCCACTCAACCACCGCACCGACCAACAGCCACATACGATCAGTCACTCAACCACCGCACCGACCAACAGCCACACACGATCAGTCACTCATACACCGCACCGACCAACAGCCACACACGATCAGTCACTCATCCACCGCACCGACCAACAGCCACACACGATCAGTCACTCATACACCGCACCGACCAACAGCCACACACGATCAGCCACTCAACCACCGCACCGACCAACAGTCACACACGATCAGCCACTCAACCACCGCACCGACCAACAGCCACACACGATCAGTCACTCAACCACCGCACCACAACGATAGTCACTCATCCACCGCACCGACCAACAGCCACACACGATCAGTCACTCATCCACCGCACCGACCAACAGCCACACACGATCAGTCACTCATCCACCGCACCGACCAACAGCCACACACGATCAGTCACTCATCCACCGCACCGACCAACAGCCACACACGATCAGTCACTCATCCACCGCACCGACCAACAGCCACACACGATCAGTCACTCATCCACCGCACCGACCAACAGCCACACACGATCAGTCACTCATACACCGCACCGACCAACAGCCACACACGATCAGCCACTCAACCACCGCACCGACCAACAGTCACACACGATCAGCCACTCAACCACCGCACCGACCAACAGCCACACACGATCAGTCACTCATACACCGCACCGACCAACAGCCACATACGATCAGTCACTCATACACCGCACCGACCAACAGCCACACACGATCAGTGACTCAACCACCGCACCGACCAAAAGCCACAGTGCAGAGAATGGGTAAAATCGTGTTGCATTGCATTCTCAAAATGTGCAGGAAATAGTTATCGGTCATTTGTAGTATTTTTACTTCCGTGCGCATTTTTTTTCCAGCCCGTAGTGAGGTTCCGTCAAATTAGCCAACGTGTCTGCTAGGCAAATGCGGTCAGCGAAATCAGCGGCTACCTACCGGCTACACTGGTAGATATAGGGGTTGTTGTGTCGTTGGATGAGTCAGGCCAGCCTGCCACCAGTACGGTGGCAGCGGCTATTTACGAAGGTTGTAGTCTTCAAGAGGTGGTCATCGCAGTCCCAGTTACCATTGCAAGCATGCATACACTGTGATTTGAACTTTTTGTTTTGTTTGGTTTTGTTTTGCATTGTTTGCTTTATTTCTAAAATAATTGTTTTAATACATTTTTTTCTTTTGTAATGTTTCTTTGTTGCTTCCTTTGTACTCTCTCCTTTTTCCAGGTACATTTTTGTTAACTTTCACGTCAGTGGTGAAATAAAGGGAGAGTAGGTGAATTAATTGTTGGGAAACTGTTCAGTGTCTGTTGGTTTTGGCACGGGTATCTGGTTTGTTGTTGGCAGAGGTGGTGCTTGCTTTGTACGTCGAGCGTATCATAGGTGCATTGGGTATGGAGTTGCTTTCAAGAAGTGTCGGAAAGAGTTGCTCTTTCGGAAAGCGTTGCTATCTGAAGTGTCGTAATCGTTGTCTGAGAGGTCTGTCTGTGATTGGCCCACATTGGGTTTGTTGTTTTTTGCGTGGTGGGTGTGGTTGTCGTTGTGGTTCTTTTTGGTGTGATTGGGGTGTTGGTTTGCGTGTTCCTCGCTGTGGTATTGAAGGTGTTGGGCTGTGTTGAGCTGGTGGATGTGTGACGTCGAGACGGGCTCGATTTTGACTCTTGTGACGTGCGAAGCATGTCTCAGGTGGATGGCGTGGGAGTCGTTGAAATGTTCTGTTGACAATTGTGGTATTTGACGTTGAAGGGTGTTTTGTGTTGAGAGTCGAGGACATAATACTACGTATATGTGGGAGTTGAGCCGGTATGTGTTGCGTTGGTACACTGTTTATGTGTGTGCTTTTGTTTGGTGGTTGAGCCGCGTATGTCTTACGTGCGTTTGAGATGCTTGTGTGGACGGCTCCTTGCGGGTGCCGGACCGCGCCGGGTGCTGGTCGTTGACCCACGACCTTGTCCGGGGCAGGTCCCAACCCTCGAGGTGGACAGGACGGAGGAATTCTCTCTCCGTTCCCCACCTAAGGCAGATCCCGCCCCAGGAGGCGTGGCCTTCGCGTCAGCCAACGCAGCACGGCACGTCGCTCGTGCACGTGTCGGTATGGTGTGTGACGCTACAGTTACCACAAGCTAGCGTCGTGTTATGGCACCCTCACCCTTGTGCACGTGTCGGTATGGTGTGTGACGCTACAGTTACCACAAGCTAGCGTCGTGTTATGGCACCCTCACCCTTGTGCACGTGTCGGTATGGTGTGTGACGCTACAGTTACCACAAGCTAGCGTCGTGTTATGGCACCCTCACCCTTGTGCACGTGTCGGTATGGTGTGTGACGGTACAGTTACCACAAGCTAGCGTCGTGTTATGGCACCCTCACCCTCGTGCACGTGTCGGTATGGTGTGTGACGGTACAGTTACCACAAGCTAGCGCCGTGTTATGGCACCCTCACCCTCGTGCACGTATCGGTATGGTGTGTGACGCTACAGTTACCACAAGCTAGCGTCGTGTTATGGCACCCTCACCCTCGAATAGCCGTAGCGCTGACAGAATTAGCAGCTTCGCGGGAGGGGTGCATCTGGTGTTACTGTGCACCTTATGTAACCGGAGTTAACGTTTGTGGCGGTTTTCTTGTGTTGAAGGTCAACATAAGTATGTGTGTGTCCTGGTGAAGGCTGTAGAATCGCAAGATCAGTTTTTTTCGGGGGAGGCTCAGCCCTGAGTTGGTCATTGCCAATGGCGACCTTCACGAAATTCGGTTCAGTACATTCCGAGCATGGGCGCCGCAACAACCCTTAAACATAATTTCAGGCATTTTTAATGACCTTGGCCTAAAACCAAGGTTACCACATTAAACAACTCCAGAGTATGTCGGCCATTCCACGCCGATTGGTAAGTGTTTCATGAGATTAAGTTCAGTATTTTCGGAGCATGAGCGTAGCGAAGAGGCTTTATACGGCTTTATATATTTTGGTGACCTTGAGCTAAAGCCACAGTCGTCATATTCAAAGGTCCCAAGTGTATTGACCACGTCACGTCGATTTTAGAAGGTTTCATGAAATTTGATTGCGATTTTGGAGCATGGGCCTGGCAAAGGTCTTGCAAGTAGTTTTGTGCTTTTTTTGGTAACCTTGACCTGAAGCCAAGATTACCATATTCAGAAGTTCCAAATATATCGACCACGTCACGTCGATTGGTAAAGGTTTCATGGATTTCTATTCAGTAGTTTAGGAGTATGAACACCGCAACTATGGAAAATATAGGCGCACACATTTTGCAACCTTAGGTCAAGGTCAGGGTCACAAAATTCTCTCCATCCGATTATGGGCATGTGCATCGCAAAATTTTCCAAAATTGCCGCTCCCAATTTATTGGGTAATTTACAACTTTACATTACGGTGAGAGTCACCATATCGGTTGGATATTGGTTGTACGACACATCTACCGTTGAGTCATGTAGCGCCGCCAATCTCTCATACCGATTGGCTGCGGGCAAAGATAAGCGACACGTGAGATTCGAACCCACACTTTTCTGATTGTGAGACGGGAAACTTACCCCTAGACTACTCGTCCCCAAGTCGCCATATGCAAAAGTCCCAAGTAAATTGACTCCAATACATTGATTGGTGAAGGTTTGATGAAATTCGGTTCGATTGTTTCGGAGCATAGGAACGGCAACAACTTGGGGCACAGAGTAGACCCATCCGCCAGCTGATTATGTTATTTATCTCTGTTTAGCACCACGCGCAAAAATGTTTACGCATCTTGTTATGGTATATAAATCTTGTTCCACGGGATCCTTCGAAAGAAATGAAATACAATGTATGTATTAGGATGTAAATGCAATCGGAGCCCAGTTACAATCGGTCGAAATTATCATCCAGTGCTCACTATTTGCTCTTTGAATCACTATGCTAGCATCTGAAGTATATGATGAATGCGTCTGATGCCATTATTCCTCCCTTTTTGCTCTGCCTCCACGGTAGCTGGAAGAGGCTAAATGTCAGAACAATAACAACTTCGACCCAATATCGCCCTGCTACCATGGTAACTTCGGTGCCGTCGGTACCGACGAAATGGAGCGGCGGCATGGCCTTCGCCCGACCAGTCGGTGCGGACGGTGCCCCAATCATGCCGGCCGCCCCCTTACTGGCGCTGCTGGCCCTGGCGGCAGCAGCCGGCTCCAGCGACCTGTCGTTGCTGCCTCCCGAGAGTTTTCAACTGGCTTCTGCCAGATGGCTGACGAGAGGTCACGGTCACATCATCAACCGCAGCGCAGTCTACCACACCGCGCCGGCCACGGGACTATGTACGTACCAGTCGCCATCTGTGCGCGCGAGTCCCTGTCTCCGTTGAGTGTATTCGCCTTATATGCATATATCAGTCTCCATTTCCGTGGGGTGTGTGCAGGGCTAAAAAAAATGGTTTCGTGGTTGTCGTCCAAATCCTGAATAGGCTTGGTGGTTGTCACCTTTTGTGCAAACGATAACATTATGCTACATGGCCCGAAACAGGGGTTCCCAACCTGGGGTAATGCGCTGGCTTGTGGAGGGGTGGGGGTGGGGTTATAGCGGGGTTTCGTCAAACCTCGAGTATGGAGAGTACTGTGTACATTTGCCAAAAACCTGTGCACATATATCGGCAGGAAATACTACATGTTCTCAACCTTGAAAATGAACTTTGGTTATGATGCATTCTGAATTTTATACGGGGTAATCACGAGGTTGGCCTAACCCAAAGGGGGTAATGATAGCTCGAAAAGGTTGTGATTGCTGGACCTAAAACAAATTGCGTCGTTTACCTTTATACAGAATATCCTGCCGCCAAATTCCTTTTCGGCAATTCGGCGTCGTCAATGCACCCATGGTTTGTGAGCCTTAATAATGCAAGGGCTTAGAAGTGTCGTGAATTTAAGCCGGATTATATAATAAAAGCCAGTTTAAACAGGCTTAAATTAATAAAAGCCACTGGCTGACATAAATTCAATTTACGCCAGCTTTTTTCCATCCATAAATATAGGTAGGTAGGTACCTACCTACATATAGGGATGGCAAATTTAAGCCACCTGGTGGTTTAAACTGGTTTAAACCAGCCGGCATAAATTAATTTAAGGCACCCTGGCTAAAATTATGTTTTGGATATGGCTGGAGTACAGTGACAAACAAAAGTTAGGGAAGCAGCAATTACTCCAAAATGTGCTACACTCCATTTTATTTATAACCAAACACTCCCTAGAATTTCCCAAAACTCTGGCTGGGTTCTAGGTATGCAATCCACAATTCAGATTTTTACCCATTGGGTACCTAGCCATTGTATAGCTAGGTACCTATTTTATGTTACCTTAAAAGTAACTATATGAGCCAGACCAATTTGTGATGTTTTTGACATAGCTTTCCCATTGTCTTACTGATAATAGTATATGTAGATAGGTACCTACCTATCCATATTCATAGATAACAGTAAGCAATCTGTTTGCTTATTGTTTGCTACAGTAAGCAATCTGTCTACCTATTGCACATTTTGCACACATTGTCAACTATTGCACACCTTTCATGACATTGTATGGTAGCACATTATTTCCTGTTAACACTAACACTTGTGGAAGTGGAGCATTAGATCCATTAGATGAGCATTAGATGAGCTTCAAAGCATTAGATGAGCTTCAAAGCATTAGATGATAGGTGAATCAACCTAATGTCCATACTTCCATCACATCCATATCCATCAATCATACCTAGTGGCCTAGAAACTGTCACTAACCATCTGTTCATGCACAGTAGGTCTTCATTGTACTCTCTCTAGGTATGGTATTTTACACTTGTATTGTGTTGAATACCAACACTGTCAATGCACCCATGGTTTGTGAGCTTTAGAAGTGTGGGACTTAGAAGTGTCGTGAATTTAAGCTGGCTTAAATAAAAAAGCCAGTTTAAACTGGCTTAAATTAATAAAAGCTACTGGCTGCCATAAATTGAATTTAAGCCAGCTTTTTTTCCATCCCTACCTACACATACATACTATTATCAGTAAGACAATGGGAAAACTATACCAAAAACGGCACAAATTGATGTGGCTCAAATAGTCACTTTTCATCTAACATAAAATAGGTACCTAGCTATCAAATGGCTATGAACAGTCAGTCTAATATATACCTTGCTACATATTATCTGCAGAATCTTGCTGCAGAAAGACTTAGACGAGCTCGTGAAGTGGTCAGAAAAAATGGCAAATGAAATTTAATTTTGATAAGTGCAAAATCATGCATGTAGGTAGGTAGCATATCAAGGCTCCATACTTGATGGGTGGGCAAGTACTATCTGTGACATCTGGAATGTTGTGTCCAAGCTTGGTCCCCTAGTTATGAAAAAGATTGTTGGCTTTTAGAGAGAGTACAAAAGAGGGCAACAAAAATGGTGAATTGTATGGGCAACCTGGCATATGAGGAAAGATTGAAGAAATTGAATATGTTTTCACTTAGATATAGAAGGCTGAGAGGAGATCTCATCAAGGTCCTTCAATTTGTACATGGTCAGGAACAGGGTTATCTCAGGGAACTGTTTGAATTTAACAGAAATGATGGAATTAGAGGTCATCAATTCAAAATTAAAGTTAATCACAGCAGGACAAGGTTAAGACAGTCCTTCTTCACCAACAGGGTAGTAGAACACTGGAACCAGCTGCCAGAAACCATTGTCAGAAGCAACACACTGAATATCTTTAAGAATGTTCAGCATAAGCATAGACATTTAAGCATAGACAATCATTACAAGAATAGTGGTCTTGTTCTTCTGTATTCCATGGAGAGTTGATCAACACATTTGGTGGACAACTGGTTCAGTGTACAGAGTGCAGCCAAGAAGGGCCCTTGTGGCTCATAGTTGCACTGATCTTTTATGTCTTTATGTCTTTTATATCCCTCAATGGCAGTAGTCAGATGTCAAAATCCTGGCATTTACAAATACCATTTCTAACTACCAGCATCCAGGGAGCTACATGTTAGACCGACTGTATCTAATGGGTAAACATCTGGCTTGTGGAGTGCATACCCAGAACCCAGGCAGAGTTTTGGGGAATTCTAGGGAGTGTTTTTTTTTCAAATAAAATGGAGTGTAGCACATTTTGGAATTATAATTGATGCTTCCCTAACTAATGTCCATCACTGCCCTCCAGCCATACCAGAAATATAATTTAAGCCAGAGTGGCTTAAATTAATTTATCCCAGCCAGTTTAAACAATGGTTTAAACCACCAGGTGGCTAAAATTCGCCATCCCTATATTGTATGCATTGCCAACAACTGCAGAGCAATGCCTGCTGAGTAGGTACCTACACACTAAAATATATTTTATAATTACATTTAGGTGACTATATTTTACTCAAATGTAATTCACATACCAAGATTTTCACCTGAGCTTGATGGTTGGTGATCCAGTGCTGGCTTGCAAGTCCAGTCAAATCTCCTGCCAGGGCCAAAATGGCTATCTTGCAGTACTCTTAACCTTGGTAGACCTGGGTGCTTTATTTTTGAATGTTTGTAAATGCTCTGTGCAGTATCATGTCCAATCGCAATGTCCACATCTACAGGATGACCTTGCTATCTTTGTCACCCTTACGCCCTGGCCCTGAATAGAGTCTGTTTCTGGAGTCTGTTTAAGACCGAACCACTTCATTTGGTCTCATATAAGTAAGAAAATGAGAAGAAAAAAAATCGTTTGATTAACACTCCAGATAATTCGAACTTGGTAGTTTTATCTTGCCGCACTCATTCACCACTCACCAATTATAAAGAACCGTGATCAATTCCCAATTTCACACTCATATTAATTGAATGACGAAAACCTCAATGCAGCCATTGCGATATTTTTGTCCTGGATTTTTCATCTATTTCTGAAGCTTTTGACACCTGGTGTTTAAAAAAAAAAATGGCGGTGTCAACAGTACATAGAAATGCCTCACATTCCACATCCGAAGGTACAAAATGAGCTGTATATATTATGTACAGTAAGAGGCCAATAATCGATTCTTGCGATACAACCATTTATATTTTTCTGAAACAGATTTTCCGTAACTTATTGCCGTAGTTTGTGTTCTTTCCGACAGACATGATGGTATCATTTTGATGGGATTTCCCTCACTCTATGTTGTTCCATTTTGCACATAATGTTTTTGATCGAAGGTACAAAATCCCCTCCTGAAATCAAGATAAACTCCAATGGGAAACATTCCCATTATTTCCCAATTCCGTGGTTATCAGGGAAGAGGCATATCTGTGCTTCTTTCTTTTGGAAACTCAAATTGTTTCAGAAAGAGGGTGGTGAAATATAAAATGCTCCAAAAATTCATTGTACGGTATTGGTTATAATATCTTTGACATATATGGAAGAATGCCGATTAGTCGACAGAACTGTCTACTAATTGGTATCGACATTTTGTAACATTACAAAATATAGATTTTCAACCTTTTCGCCAATGTTGTTTACCCGTGAGCTACAAATTACTAGCTGTCTCTCGTCACCACTTTATTACATGCTGTATGGTGCAGATGTTGGTGGTAGTCGCCACAGCCACGGACATTTTTGAACAGGAAAGTGGTTTAATTTCATGAGTCCAATTACATTCGGAGGTTCTGCCATGGCGAGGCGTGCTAAAAAACGTTCTAGATTCAGAAGGCACAACAGATGCAGCATAACAGCTTTTTACTTATTAACTACTTTTGGGCAATCTTCGCAAATTGTACATTTGAGGAAGGAAATGATAGCCCTGCCATCGGGATTTTAACCCTTGCGAAGCCTCACCATTGCGTGTTGTCGAAGGTGAGGCACTCATAGCGTCTGTGTGCGATCTTTTGATCGTTGTACGTTGATTGACGTTGTGCTTCCCCAACACTGTCGTGCTCTCTGAACAAACTGTTTTCCATAACACCCATAACAAGTACCTTCTATGATGCATATACAACTTTAACTTTGAGGTCAGTTCACTGACCCATGTGTTACCTCTGTTACCTCTGTTGTGATGCACTTACATATGTGATTATCTTGGTCCATGAGAATAGTGTATTAAAATGGGAACCAGATCGGTCATCATCTGCAATCGACACAAAGTCACTATTTCGAGGTCAGATCACTGACCCAGATGTGAGCGACTGACTATACCTGCTCAGGGAGCGCTGAGGGCTGCTCGGGAGTACAAACGCAATTACCTCAAGTTCTTAGCCGTTTGAACATACCTGTTGCATCTTTCTTTGTTGACGTTGTGTGCCAGCATCGTTCTTTCGGCACTTTTGTAAAACCATAGCCATGCTGGTGTTCTGCGATAACAGACATGATATAGTGGAACGCCTACCTACTCCGCACCGTAATGCTTGAGAACGTTTTAAGAAAAAGCTCGTCTTTTGCGACCTCTATTCAGTTGTCCACTGTGTAGTGCAAAAAAGAGAAACGGTGGCGCAGGTAGGACGATACAATTCCGTGGAACAATATTCCAATAGCCTACAACATATTACCCACATTCATGCGTGGACCATATATTTTAAGTTTTATTAAGTGTTATTATTTACCCCTTCAGTTTCATTACCGACAAGTGTTTTGGGGATAGCACATGTGCGGTTTCGTCGACAGGCGACTGCATGACCCGCTGTTTCGTGGACATCAACTGCGTCAGCCTCAGCTTCAACACCATCTCCTTGGACTGCATGTTGAACTCGGCTCGCGGCAGTCCGACCAACACGCGACATGATGACGCCGTCCTTCACCGGATTCGTCCCAGACTGGGTGCGTAACACGCCGATATTCTTCAGCAATGTCGCGCCGTGTTCGTTAGCAACAAACTGCGGAGCACGCCGCTATTCTTCAGCAATGTCGCGCCGTGTTCGTTAGCAACAAACTGCGGACGTGGTGCACACCGTGTTGCACTTGGTCGCGTGCCACTTATGTGTGCTTGACACCGGATCCGACAAGACTTGCCAGATCAAAATTCGGAATCCGATCTGGCAAAAATTCGGCTGCCAGTGCAGATTCTCCCGGATGCGGCGTGAACAGTGTGTGCCAGGCATATATTGGGCAATCTGCATCCGCTGGTTTTTCCAGCCGATTGGGGTGTGACGATCTGACCGGAAAGACGGTACCGCCAGTCGCTCTAGCAGTCGTGATAACGTCTCGTCGACACAAAATTCCGGATGCGGCCAATAGCCAATCAAATTCATTTTCGTTCTGAAGACTTTTTGCTTAGGGATTTTACACCCTTCCGGCAGATTTTTCAGGATTTCAAGCGAACCGAGCATAACTGTCCTGCTCCGTCCCGAGAAGTAAGAGGTATTCCAGGTTCAGCTTGAGCAACGTAATTATTGGGTGCTCCACCCGTCACGTGTTAAGCCAATGTTGGCATGTCAGTATTTCCTTCAGAAACACATTTAGAGAATAATGGGTCGTTTGACTTTAGTTACTTTTTTAAATACCTTTACATAACAATTGCACAGCTTGTTAGCATGGCATCACGGACGTAGCCAAGGGGAGGGGGGGCGTGCGGGCAGTCGCCCATTCCGTGGGCTCCTATGGGCCGCGTGCCCGTACCTGATCGTTTACGGGAATGCCATGACGAGGATAGGAAGACCCACATCGCTCCTTAAAGTCGCCGAGGCTGTTATCGTGCTCCAAAGAACACGTAAAAGCCCCTTAAAAGCCTACGGGTCATTGGGAATATCTGCAGACTACTGCAGATATTCGCATTGGCCAATAGAAACTTGTATGTGCCCTGCGAATGCATGCGGTGCATTATGAGAGTCTTTGGCCTCTTATTAGCGTTTAATTGCACCTTACCAAAAGTCGAATCGACATCATTTCCAATCACGTTTTGAAATCCTGTATCTAGATGCGTGTACAGACGGTCTGCATTGCTCACTTGGTAACGCAGTGCGAGGTTTACTTACAATGCTATGCTTACTTGCAGTATTGAGCAGGGAAGGGATCCAACGATCAATTCATCCAATGAATATTTAAAACAAAACGTGAGGAAAAATTGACCCTTTTCACAGTAATCCGGGGATGTTTTTTGTTTTACTCCGCCCCTCCTCGGACAATTCCTGGCTACGCTCCTGCAGATGGCTGACGTGATAGGCACACTTCTTAGGGTCCCATTTGTTTCCCACGATACGCGCAATTTGAAATTGAACCTCCACACGATACAATTGATGTTCCTTGATGGAATTAAAATTCGCTGTCAGGTTTTCATCCATCTCTGGGATTATTATGCCCTTCCACAAGCCATATTTTGCTAAAATATCTTATTATATCCGTCGATATTCCATCGTGACCACCACCGGTGTTTGTTTCGGTACAAACATCGTCTGATGGTCATGTACGGACGTGGTTTGAAGCTGTTCTCGGTGTGTCTCAGTATAAATGTCATCTGACGGTCATTTACGGAGGTGTTACTGTTATAGTGCACGCAGGGGTAAATAACATAGGTCCTGCTAGGAGTGAGGAGCTTCTGCGTGGCTACAGGGCCCTTCTAGCCACCCTGAAGGGTAACAATAGAGTCATTGTAACAGCAATTTTGCCTATGGCTAGAGCCCCACCTGAGTGGAGCTCTAGGGCACTGGCAGCCAACGCCAGGGTAGGTAAGCTCTGCCATGAGCTAGGTTTCACCTTTGTAGACGAGTGGTGCAGGTTTTATGCATCGTGGGACCTCTATCAGAGGGATGGCCTGCACTTCTCTGAGAAGGGAGTCCATGTGTTAGGCAAAGTGTACGAGCATGTCCTTCAGAGAAACTGGGAAATGGGGTGGGGAGGGATGAAATTGCACTGCAAACTCAGGAATATTCCAATAATGTCAGCCAAGGCAATAGAACCTCAAAGTCAGCAAATAGGGACACCAGTAGTTCAAGGAGACAGAGTGTTAGTTCATCTAGTGATAAAAGAACTCCTCAGTATGAAAAAGACAAAGGTAGTTATGGAGCATTTGTTAAGTGTATGATGTTTGATGCCAGAGTATCAGGTCCAAATTTGATGAGTTCAAGTGTTATGCTGCTGAGGAGGAACCAGATTTTGTTTGCATTACAGAGGCATGGGTCAGTGAAGGGTATTTTGGAGATAACTTACAGGACTATGAGATCCAGGGATACAATATGTTTTCGTGCAATAGGGGTCCAGCAATGAAAGGGGGTGGTGTAATGCCCTATATGAATAGCTTATTCAGTTCTCAAAAAGTAGCAGGTGGGGATACAAATATGTCTGTGGGGTCCAGTTGGCTTGATGTCACTGTGGAAAAAGGCAACAGCAATACTGTTAGGATAGGATCTTTCTACCGATCAGGAACCCTGCCACATTCTCAGCAACTGGAGCTTGACAAGGTGATTTGTCAGGCAAAATCAGTAGAAACGTTAATAGGAAGTCCCTTATTATTGGTGACTTTAATCTAAAGGGATATGAAAATGCTGGTGTTGGCTCCCCATCATGTAAAATGTTTAGGACATGCCTTGAAGAGGAACTGTTCTTACATCAGTTTGTATCGGAACCTGCCAGGCATGGCTCATTCTTGGACCCTGTATTCTCGGGTTTAGGTGACTTGGTTCAAGACTTGACTGTAGGAGAAACTCTGGGAAGAAGTGACCACAACATAGTTAGATTCAAGGTACACGTAGTGGAAATTAATAAGGATAATTTGGTAAAGGTTCCAAATTTCAACAGAGCAGACTTTGACTGCATGAGAGCGGCTTTAAGTACCATCAGATGGGAAGAAGAATTATCCAATTTAAATGCCTGTGAAATGTGGGAAAAGTTCAAATCTTCCTTCAAAGAAATTCAGATTAGACAGAAAAGGTAGAAAGGAAGGGTAGAAAAGCCAGCATGGCATACACCAGACTTGATAAAAGCGATTCAGGCTAAGAAAACTGCATTTAGAGTCTTTAAAGACGCCTCAAATGTCGTTAACCTAAAGGCGTATCGAAAAACTAGAGACACTGTGAAGCAAAAAACCAGAACAGCTAAGTGAGCAAAAGAACTGGATTTAGCTAGAAACTGTAATGGGGATAGTAAAAAGTTATTTAGTTTCTACAAGCTGAATACAATTTCTAGCATAATTGGTCCACTGGAAGTAAACGGGACTACATTGGGTGAGGATAGTAAGATGGTTGAGGAGCTGAGCAAGCAGTTTAAATCAGTGTTTACATTGGAAGATATGACCAATCTGCCGACCGTACACCCTAGTTCAGTGACATGTGATCTGATAAATGCTGTCGATTTCATTGATAGTGATGTTGTTTACAATCATATCAGGAAAATAAAGCCAAACAAGGCAGCAGGACCTCATGAAATTTATGCTAGGGTGTTGCGGGAAACTGAAAAGGAACTGGCATTTCCACTTAGTATAATATTTTGTAGATCAGTTTCACAAAATGAAATTCTAACCGATTGGAAAAGGGCAAATGTAGTTCCTATTTTCAAGAAAGTAGAAAGAGGGAAAGTTGAAAATTATAGGCCAGTAAGTCTCACATCCCTAGTCTTGAAGGTGCTCGAATCATTTATCAAGGATAGAATAGTTGGTTATCTGGAAGATAGCAGATTGATTCGAGATACTCAAAATGGGTTTAGAAAGGGACGATCGTGTCTCACAAATCTCTTGGACTTTTTTAACTTCGCCACAGAACAATTTGATCAGGGAAATCAGGTTGATGTAGCATATCTTGACTTTAGTAAGGCCTTTGACAAGGTACCCCATAAACGGTTAATGATACAGCTTCAGTCCCATGGTATTGCAGGTAGCATCTTAAAATAGATAGAGTTGTGGCTTTCAGATAGACAGCAAAGAGTGATGCTAAATGGTACAAAGTCATCATGGCAAAATGTTCTTAGTGGAGTCCCCAGTGGTCAGTACTGGGGCCACTACTGTTCATTATATTGGTAAATAACATTGAAAGTGGCCTAAGCAGTAAAGCTTTGAAATTTGCGGATGATTTGAAGGTCTTTAGGGCAATAACAGGTCAAGATGAGCATATCTCGCTGCAAAAAGACTTAGACGAACTTGTGAAGTGGTCCGAAGAATGGCAAATGAAATTTAATTTTGATAAGTGCAAAATCATGCATGTAGGTAAGCAGCATATGAAGGCTCTATACTTGATGGGTGGCCAAGTGCTATCAGTGACTCAACAGGAGAAGGATTTAGGTGTTATTCTAAACACAAAATTGGGAGCATCAGAACAGACCAAGAAAGTCAGAAAGAAGGCACTGAGAATGCTCTGGGCAATAAATAGGAATGCATCATACAGAAGTGAGGAAGTCATTAGGAAGCTTTACTGTGCATATGTCAGGCCACCTTTGGAATACTGCATCCAAGCTTGGTCTCCTAGCTATGGAAAAGATTGCTGGCTTTTAGAGAGAATACAAAAGAGGGCTACAAAGATGGTTAATGGCATAAGCAACCTGGCATATGAGGAAAGATTGAAGAAATTGAATATGTTTTCACTTAGATATAGAAGGCTGAGAGGACATCTCATCGAGGTCTTTAAATTTGTCCATGGTCTGGAGAGGGGATATCTTGGGAAAATGTTTGAATTGAACAGAAATGATGCAATTAGAGGTCATAAATTCAAAATTAAAGTTAACCACAGCAGAACAAGGTTAAGGCAAACTTTCTTCACCAACAGGGTAGTGGAACACTGGAACCAGCTGCCAGAAAACATCGTCAGTAGCAGCACATTGAACATCTTTAAAAAACAGCATAGACAATCATTATAAGAATTGAGGGCTTGCTTTTCAGTACTACAGGGAGGGCTGATTGACAGACTTGATGGGCGACTGGTTTAGTGTACAGAGTGCAGCCAAGAAGGGCTCTTGTGGCTCATAGTTGCACTAATCTTTTATGTCTTTATGTCTTTATGTCTTTATGTGGTTTGGAGCCAATGTCGGTGTGTCAAGGCATAAATGTCATCTGACGGTCGTGTACGGATGTGGTTTGGAGCCGATGTCGGTATGTCACGGCATAAATGTCATCTGACGGTCGTGTACGGATGTGGTTTGGAGCCGATGTCGGTGTGTCACGGCATAAATGTCATCTGACGGTCGTGTACGGATGTGGTTTGGAGCCGATGTCGGTGTGTCACGGCATAAATGTCATCTAACGGTCGTGTACGGATGTGGTTTATAGCCGTTGTCGATGACTGGTGCGAGGAGGATGCCGACTGCACGTTCCTGACCAATGGTGTGGCGGCCTGCGTCAATAATGTCTGCTCCTGCTCGTCTGGACAAACGCCTCCTCCCATGTCAGCCAACCAGTGTGGTGAGAAATCTGTCGCTGGCCGAGGTCTAGTGTCCATTGTTCAGCCAGTTTTGCTCCCGATGCCAAGTATATTTTTACAAATCTCACTTCTGACCTATATACCTGCGTACGTATGTATATTATTCCACTTCTTTTAGAGATTCACGTAGTAAGACATATGCACTCCTATCCGTCACTCTGCCAGATACGAAATGCAGGCTAATGTACACAATCTACGTTGCAATTCCATTTGGACTTAGCTCGGGGGAAATTGAAAATGTCTCAAAATCACAAGTGGCCGGCCATTATCAGTGACGTACACCACACCGAGGTTTGGCTATCGCACCCACCCTTAAAAAAGATACGGCAAAGTTGGATTGGTCACATGTTCTGTACCACGAAATCACACAAATGAAAATTAAGCGGTATCTCCAACTCTAGCGCGGATATCAGTGTGAGGCGCAGCAGTATTTCTGATCCAAGCGGTGTGCTGAACATGTGCTAGAGTGACAGCAGTGAGGAGTTTAGGCCTTGATGACCAACACAAGGGTGGCCTTTGGCCTTTGGCAGCAATGTTTTCATGTCATTCAAGTGCCTCAAAAATACCGATCTCGATTAAAGTGAGGCGAAGCGAGTTTAAATTATATTCAGCAAGAGATTCTAGGGCGTTTGAGGAACAATGCAAAAACAGATGTTTGGACATGAGATATGATCACTGAAGCAAACTTTTCCAGTCGCAATCATTCGCTGTTGCCATGAAGGGACAGGCCGGTTTCACCGCCAGCCTGACCCCCTGACCTCGTGCTGTGTGCGCCGGCAGTGGACCAAATCCCACCGACATCCACGGAGGCATCAGGAACGGCCACCGTCACCGCCAGCACACCGGGCTCTACTACGGAGCCAGCTGCTACATCTACCACCACAACGACCACCACTGCCACAACCACGACCACCAAAAGTCCAATGACGACCAATCCCACTACCACAGCCACCACAAGTCAAACAACAACAACTGCCACAACCACCACAGACAAAAGTCTAACGACGACCACTGCTACGATCACATCCACCACAAGTTTAACGACGACCACTTCCGCTACCACAACCACTACAAGTCCAACGACGTCCACTGCCACGACCACAACCACCAAAAGTCCAACGACCACCAGTGCCAAGACTACAACCACTGCAAGTTCAACGACGACCACTGCTACGACCATCAACACAACAAGTCCAACGACGATCATCGCTACGATAAAAACCACTACAAGTCCAACGACGAGCACTTTCATTACCACAGCCACCATCAGTCCAACAACAACCACCACCACAGACACAATTCCACGGATGACCACTCCCACGATCGCAACCACTGCAAGTCCAACAACGACCACTGACACTACTACAACCACTTCAAGTCCAACGGGAGCCAGTGCCAAAACCACCACAAGTCCCACGACGACCACTCCCACGACTACAACCACTGCAAGTCCAACGACTACCATCACCTCTACCACAGCCACTACAAGTCCAACGACCGCCATTGCCTCTACCACAACCACTACAAGTCCGACAACCACCATCGCCTCTACAGCCACTGCAAGTCCAACGACGACCGTTCTCACGACTACAACTACTACAAGTCCAACGACCACCAATCCTAAGACAACAGACACTGCAAGTCCAACGACTACCATCGCCTCTACAGCCACTGCAAGTCCAACGACGACCACTGCTACGATCAAAACCACTACAAGTCCAACGACGATCACTTACACTACCACAGCCACCACAAGTCCAGCAACAACCGCTATCACAACCACCACAGACACAATTCCACCGACGGCCACTCCCAAGATCACAACCACTACAAGTCCAACGACCACCATCGCCTCTATCATAACCACTACAAGTCAAACGACAACGACTGCTACGATCATAACTACTACAAGTTCAACGACAACGACTGCCACGACCACAACCACGACAAGTCCAACAACGACCACTGACACTACTACAACCACTAAAAGTCCAACGACGAACACTGCCAAAACCACCACAAATCCCTCGACGATCACTCCCACGATTACAACCACTATAAGTCCAACGACTACCATCGCCTCCACAGCCACTGCAAGTCCAACGACGACCACTGTTACGACCACAACCACTAGCAGTAAAATAACGACTACTGACACAACCACAACCACAAGTCCAACGATGACCACTGTCAAAACCACCACAAATCCCTCGACGACCACTCCCACGACTACAACCACTGCAAGTCCAACGACTACCATCACCTCTACCACAACCACTACAAGTCCGACGACGACCACTTCCACTACCACAGCCACCACAAGTCCAGCAACAACCGCTACCACAACCACCACAGACACAATACCACCGACGGCCACTCCCACGATCACAACCACTGCAAGTCCAATAACCACCATTGCCACTACCACAACCACTACAAGTTCAACGACCACGACTGCCACGATCATAACTACTACAAGTTCAGCGACAACGACTGCCACGACCACAACCACGACAAGTCCAACAACGACCACTGACACTACTACAACCACTACAAGTCCAACGACCACCATCGCCTCTAGAGCCACTGCAAGTCCAACGACGACCACTGTTACGACCATAACCACTAGCAGTAAAATAACGACTACTGACACAACCACAACCACAAGTCCAACGACGACCACCGTCAAAACCACCACAAGTCCCACGACGACCACTCCCACGACTACAACCACTACAAGTCAAACAAAGGGCACTCCCGCGATCGCAACCACTACAAGTCCAACGACGACCACTGTCATAACTACAACCACTACAAGTCCAACAACGACCACTGCTGCGATCACAGCAACTACAAGTCCAACGACGACCATAATCACAACTACAACAACTACAAGTTCAACGACTACGTCCACTACCACAACTGCTGCAAGCCCAATAACGACCACTGCCACATCCAGAACCACTTCTACAAGTCCAGCATGGACAACTTCCTCTTCCACAACCACCACAAGTCCGACAACCATTGCCTCGACGACAACCACCACAAGTCCAACAAGGACCACTCCCACGACCACACATGCAAGATCAACGACGACCGCTTCCACCACCACCACAACAACAAATCCAAAAACAACTGCCTCTACCACAGACACAAGTCCAACGACAACAATTTCCATTACCAGAACTATTGCAAGTCCAACGACGACTACTTCCACTACCACAACCGCTACAAGTCCATTAACTACTACTGCCAGAACCATGAACACTGCAACTGCAACGGCCACTTCAATTACCACAACCACCACAAGTGCAAAGATCACTTCCATGACCAGAACCACTACAGGTGCAACGACCGAGACTCCCAAAACCATAACCAATACTGGAAGTACAGCAACGACCACTTCCACTGCCACAACCACCACCAATCCAACGACAACTATTGCGATTAACACAGACAACAGTCCAACAACGACCAATTATATTGCGGCACAACCGTCACAAATCCAACGACAACCGTGACTACTACCACAAGCAAAAGTCCAACCACAACCACTTCCGTCCAATGGCACAACCACCACCCGTCCAATGGCAACCACTGTCACGACCCACTACGAGTCCAACGAGAACCACTGTCACTACTACAAATACAAGTCCAACGACGACCATTTACACAACCATTGCACGTCCAACGACAAACACACTGACGACCACAACTATCACTACAAGTTCAGCGGCGACTACTCCAACGGCCACGACCACCACTACAATTCCAGCGGCGACCACTCCAACGACAACGACCACGACCACCACTACAATTCCAGCGACGACCACTCCAATGACCACAACCACCACTACAAGTTCAGCGGCGACCACTCCAACGACCACGACCACCACTACAATTCCAGCGGCGACCACTCCAATGACCACAACCACCACTACAAGTTCAGCGGCGACCACTCCAAAGACCACAACCACCACTACAAGTCCAGCGGCGAACACTCCAATGACCACGACCACCACTACAAGTTCAGCGGCGACCACTCCAATGACCACGACCACCACTACAATTCCAGCGGCGACCACTCTAATGACCACAACCACCACTACAAGTCCAGCGGCGAACACTCCAATGACCACAACCACCATTACAAGTCGAACAACGACCACTTCCACTACCATAATCAAAGTCCAACAACGGCCACTTCCATTGCCACGACCACCACAAATCCAACGACAACCACCGCCACGAACAAAACCACTACAAGTCCAACAACTACTTCCACTTCCACCACTACAACCATTACAAGTCCAACATCTGCCACTGCTCGACAAAAACACTATAATTTCAACGAGGACCACTGTCACGATCAGAAATACTACAAGTCCAACGACTACCCCTTCCACTACCGCCATCACTACTTCAAGTCAACAGCGACCACTTCCAATACCACAACTACTGCTATAAGTCCAACAACAACCACTTGCACCACCACAACCACCACATATCAAGCGACAACCACTGCCACAACAACGACCACCACAAGTCCAAGAATAACCGCTGTCACCACCACAAGCGCAAGTACAACGACGGCAACGGCCATGACCAGAACCACCACAAGTCCGATACCAACCACTTCCACTACCACAAACACACGTCCGGTAACGACCACTGCCACAACCAGAAGCACTACAAGTTCAACGACTACCACTCTCACGACAGCAACCACTACTACAAGTCCAGCAATGGCGGTGGGCGCGAATGAAGCTGGAGTTGATTGATGACTCCAGATAAAAGCCTGGCTGTGATTTCACCTCTTTGACATGACTAATGATGAAACTTACCAGACTGGATTTCTAATTACGTATACAATATTAGGCAAGGCAAATAAAAGACGATAAAGTTTGCGAACACCTATCATGTGACAAAACCACAGCGAAAGCACAGTTAGTAGCCTGAACCTAAATGCAGTTGGTTTGGAGATAGGATTCGGAATGACAAATGTGGATCGGAAAGGATTTATTGCAAAATTTATCGTTAAAATTATATCATATTTGCGTTTCGATATCGGTATAAGTCGGTTTTTCTTTCACTACCTCGACATCGATCTCAGTTAAAACAGTCGTCTGTCTCTGTCACCATCTTGGTCTCAATATCGGCCGACCGCTCGGTATCGGTCAGTTAGCATGGCTCTGACACGTCCATTCCTTTCAGCCGGGCCAATTTACGGCAGCTCTAAACCACATCGCAAAATGGTACAAAATGTGGGGATTCACCCTGTCCACATACAAATCTGCCACTCTCGCATGTAATCATCTCCGCCCAACACCCACAACACAGCTTAAAATTAATGGCAAAGCCATCGAGCAAGTGAAAAGTTTCAAGTTCTTAGGAGTGCATTTAAACGAAAAACTTAGTTTCAACACATTCACATCACTTCATCTAGAAACGATGTGCGAAGCGGGAGTGTACATTTGTCATAGAATCGGCCACGCCAACACCCCAGGTAGCGAAGAAGTTGACCGGCACGCAAAGCAATCTTTGGCATTGGACACTTACCCCAGTATGGAATATTCGGTAGACGATTGCAAAGGCTTCATATAACGCCACATTTGTCATCATCACCAGACCACAAGGACACAACACTACTCAACATAATGCAAACCAACCACACCCAAGACATAAAACCAAGGGTAGGTACATGGAACACCTCAAATTAATCTCGCCGACAAACAGAAGATGCCTCAATTGATTTAGAACTGGATGCACTAATCTAACACAGACTGAACTAGAGGATGACCAATATGTTCAATATGACCAGTACGTCGTTTCGCCACCGCCACACACAACATTAAGCATAGACCACATCCTGCTAGGCTGCACTAGATTTAACGATCAAATACAACCACTTAAAGCCTTCTGTTAAAAAGAGGGCATCGCTCTGTCGCTTCCATAACATATGGGTGACAAGCAGCCAGAACTCCTTCAATTGCTATTTGAATATGTGCAGGCCGCAAGACTAGCAGGAGCACTGTAGACACCACGACCAACACTCACTTTAAAACACAATACATGCCCGCGAAGCACTCATAGGAAGCACGTAAATAACCACCCCCGAATGGCAACCGAATTACATGAGCCGACATGCTTTCCAATTATAAATATATGGTTACATATATGTGTTATCGGACGTAGATGAGCCGACCTGCTTGAAGAGAACTGGAAACAAAATTGAATAACTCACGTAGCGTAAAACGACCACCCATAAGAGCCACCGGACGTAGATGAGCCGATTTACCTTGCAACTAATAGTAAAACGGCTACCCAGAGGTACAGCGGACGTAGATGAACCGTATTGCAAAACACCGTATTAACCTCATTGACAACCCCGCATGGCATGCTTAGACGAAACTTTTGCTAACAACTAACGCGCTGCGGCCGGAGTCATGGGCGGTGCGGACTTGAGGCCCCTCCACAAAAGTAGGCCAATGCCGGCACACTGACAAAATCAACTTTCTCGTCATTCACCCCTCCCTGCCATCCCAACTACAAATTATCTACTCAGCCATGCGCACCTAAACCTTCACACACACTATAAGGTAACACTCCTTGACGTAAATGAAGACTTGCCTGCGCTTTGTTTGCAATACACTCGCTTTAAAGGCGGCACAAATGAACTTCATGGTCCGGCACGCCTCTTAAAAAAAATCACTCTCCCCATCCTGGGCATCTGGAAAACCTCGGTATCTCTGGGGCGCAAATTCACGCCGACCCTATGATCTAGGGTGCGGATGGGCGTTCGGGCGGAAGGACGAGTAAGTTCCGTGGCATGGCGGCATCGGTGGGCGCCGAAGTCTGGCGGTGTTCCGAAAGCCACCTGGCGCACCAGACTTAGGTAGAAGCCACCCACGGCCTACGAGGGAACACCGTCTCCATCCACTGATCTCACAAGCCGAGGCCGTGTGATTAAAGCGTTGGTGTCGGAGGAGCCTTTTGGTTTCCATAAGCCTTCGGTGACTGAATAGGGCTGGATGGGGTAGAAGGACAGTCGGGAGAGGGCATTGGGCGCGGCTGGGTCCTGGACCACCCATCAATGCCACTCCAGTGCCGCAAGGCGTCGGCTGAGTAAGATTGGGTAAGATGGCCATTGATACTTGAATCCAGTTATAAGGCCTCACGTAAGCGGACGGAATTTTCACTGCCCAGTTTTGCCAAGCCTTGAGGGCAGTTACTAAAATAGACACAAATCATGTAAGCAAGGTAGTCACGTCAGCCGTTCACAGATGGGACATCGAAGAGTGTAATTAATGTGCACCTTGGAGGAGCCAAGTTCCCAGTGAAAGGGAAGTACGACTCACTAAATGCGTATGTAGTACAGAGGAGGAAAATCGTGGGCGAACTAGTTTTTTCATATAAATTTATGAACCGAATGATCATGTGGAATGAAAGGAGCGAATGCCTGTTCATGAATGCTTATAGGGGTTGTTTAAGGACCAGTGGAATTGGTTCGAATTCAGCGCAAGTATTCAGCTGTCCGAAACATCACTGCCAACATTTTGCTACGACACTACCTAGGCCCCATTTGCATTTGGTTAACCCGAGAACGTCAATATTGTGTGGCGGGTAAGTGGGTGGTGGATGTATCGTAATATGGTGGTACACGGGAGGACCCCATGAATGGACGAGCGTCGGAGACGGTGGCAGTACCAACGTCATGCACCTACATCATACTCATCCATCGGTGTCATCAGTCATAACACTCCAAGCCCACAACCAAGCTCATGACCTGCCGGGCGCACTCAAGGGCGTATGTGATGTGGAAAAGAGCCTTACAGCGCCTCTACAAATTCGTGCAGTGATGGCGACGGGTGGCAGCATGGTCGGAGACAACGTCGGAGCGGTTGAATTAATGAGCCCGAGCCGACCAACCATCTAGCTAGACAGTCAACAGGAGAGCCACAGCGGGCCGCACACACCCGCCACCGACCAGACCTACCCGGCAGCTGCCCGCAGGCGCGCCCCGACCCCGCTCAGTTCGGCGTGGACCCCACACTCCACTCCCAAGAGCAGAGAGCAGAAAAGCAAACAAAGATCCAATACAAGGAGGAAAGAAAGAAAAAGAAGGAGAGGGCGAGGAGAGACAATTAGATGAGTATGCAAGTTTCAGTTGAGTCGATCTCAATATCGTTGAAGGAAATGCACGTGCACGAAGTTCACGCTCCTTCACGATACGCATGTGCATGCAAATATCGTTTAACAAAATTGTGATACCATTGCGGAGAAGCAGGTCAAAGCATGATTGCAATAATAATGCGATATTTCATCGTTGGAAACTAGCGAATGAAAGTAGCTCCAGCGAGGTGTGCTAAATATTGGTGATACTTCTCTTGACGGCTTCATTTGACATATATGCTATACAAATATATTTTATCCCAATAAGGCACAAATATGCCAAAATGGAACATGGTTTTGTTAAGCACGGTGCAGGCTGGTGGTTCTTCTTTCAGCAAGAACGTAGCTGCTTTGGAACGTTGATAAGAAGAAAAAACAGATGGAAAAGAGAATCTTGCTCTAAGCCTAAATCTGTTACAATGCATTATTATGTACGTGTCAAAATAGTTACCGCTAGATAATGTTGTCCGCATTAGATGTTCCGGTCTGAATGACTGATAATTAATCAGAATTCCTCGACATGATAGAACGATAATGCGGACGCAATCGATGTTAACAATTTCTTTGGGTGAGTGGGAATCATTAGTAGAGTGTTTGAAGTACAAATAGCCAATGTAGACCTTGTTGGACTTATTCACTACACCCCATCTGGCTTTCATAAAAACCGGTGCACTGGGCCAAGATATCCTAGCTAGATATCCCATCTACGTCCAAGATTACAATTCTGTCAGTTTTCTTGTTTTCTAGATCAAGGGGGTCATGGAATAAGGCTAGGAACTTTTTGAGGTCACGGCGAAAGTTCTTATGCAAAATCACTGGTCTTTTTAGTGGTAACAATAAGCTCACTAAACTTGATATTTCAAAATGCAGAATATGCCTAATGCAATGCAAATAAGTGTGGTTTGTGAATTCAACATTTGATCTGATCTTTGTGAGACTTCATTGATTTCATGACCATTCAGAAAAAATCCTATGTTGACGGTTCTAGTTTTTAGTGAATGGATACCGAATCAATTGCCTATCAAATGACGCCGTGTTTTTCTGGGAAGAACAGATCAATTATGAGTCATAGAGGTCAATTGCGAGGGTCCAAGATGAGATCCAGATAATTTGATTTTACATGACGAGGAGCATAGCAGTTATTGATGCTACTTAAGAGATACTCCGGCATAGATCACGGTAGTGACTATGCCGGGTGCCCCGAGGGTAAAGGGTAGGAAATAGGACAAAACTGACGGTAAAAGATTTGAAAAAAATAACAATTTGAAGCATAGTGAATTTGTTCTGAAGTGAATGCAAATGCACCCCAGTTACAATTAATTGAAATTCGAATCCACAGTGTTAAATATTTGTTCTTTGAATCAAACGGCAAGACCCTGAGGTTTGTGATTGATGCGTCTGATGCCATTATCCCCCCCCCCTCCACGGTAGCTGGAGGAGGCCAAATGTCCGAACAACTACGTACCACTTCGACCAAATATCGCCCTGCTACCATGGTAACTTCGGTGCCGTCGGTACCGACGAAATGGAGCGGCGGCATGGCCTTCGCCCGACCAGTCGGTGCGGACGGTGCCCCAATCATGCCGGCCGCCCCCTTACTGGCGCTGCTGGCCCTGGCGGCAGCAGCCGGCTCCAGCGACCTGTCGTTGCTGCCTCCCGAGAGTTTTCAACTGGCTTCTGCCAGATGGCTGACGAGAGGTCACGGTCACATCATCAACCGCAGCGCAGTCTACCACACCGCGCCGGCCACGGGACTATGTACGTACCAGTCGCCATCTGTGCGCGCGAGTCCCTGTCTCCGTTGAGTGTATTCGCCTTATATGTACTTGTAAATCTTCATTGCCATGGGGTGTATAGGTACCATCGCGGTCGGTCATGTCTAGATGCAAAGTTTTTTTTTATTAAGCATGCATCAAATGCCAAGTCATTTGTCATTAGAGTGTTTGGGCAGGCTGATATCGGGACGATTACAGGACAAATCATAAAGGTAGATCCCAAATTGTCCACGCCATGATTGTGAAGAAAAAACTGTTGCACTGGGTTATTTCCTGCCCAGATTACAGTTCTAAGACTTTCCGTCGTTGAGGCCAAAAGAGGTCACGAGATACGGGTGAGAAGCCTTTTAAGGTCACGGCGAAAGATAATATGGAAATTCACATGTATATTTTTAGTGGCAGCAATTAGCTTACCAATGCCAATTATCTGCCTGAATGCCAAGTATCTCCCCAATGCAGAATTCTGTATTTATGAAAGATATGACCCGCAAACTGAGAAGGAATTATACCCTCGATAATACGTATAATTTTTATTTGAAGTTAGGAAATTGTGTGCCTGATTAGCATAAGTTGCACCTCGTGGAAACAGCAATGGTATGTATGGGAAAATGAATGTATTATACAATCTTAGGAGGTCAGTTTTCCTCGGAGGCATTACATTTTTATGTAATGCCTCCGAAGTTAGCTTTATTATCAAATCACTTCACAATTTCACATTGCTCTTAAATTGAAATGAGAGCAATTGGCCACTCAACATCTTGTGATCAAAACGCGTCATACATCTTCTGTGTGATGTGCTCACAATTTCCAATGTTCTTAACTAAATGAGAATCGAACGTGCTACAATTTTATATCATCTTCAAAAACTTCCATGAAGGTCTAACCCTGTCACTTTTGCCCTCAATCCAAGAATTTGTGTCTCAAATTATCACTTGGTACTATTTTAAATTGTATATTAGATGTTCTACATTGCCGAATTAATTGCCAATGATCTCAAATAAACTGGAATTAAATCAGCTGCCTTATGATATCATACTAGACTACTTTTATAGACATCTAACCCTGCCATATTTGCGCAGAATTCCAGGATTTCTGTCGCGAATTATCACATTGTATTACTTTTATTCGTATAGCAGTTCTATTTTAGCGAATTAATTCCCAATGTCAAATAAGCCGGCATAAAAAAGCTGCCCTCTGATGCCATACTCGACTACTTTTATAAATATCTAACCATATCACTTTTTCTTTCAATATGAAGCTTTCCAGCGTTATTGAGGTTATGTCATGACACGCCAAGCGCCGGCGGTCGCTGCCCAGATGATCCAGAGGACCGCCGTGCGGTGGCGGTCGCTGCCCAGATGATCCAGAGGACCGCCGAGCGGTGGCGGTCGCTGCCCAGATGATCCAGAGGACCGCCGAGCGGTGGCGGTCGCTGCCCAGATGATCCAGAGGACCGCCGTGCGGTGGCGGTCGCTGCCCAGATGATCCAGAGGACCGCCGAGCGCCGGCGGTCGCTGCCCAGATGATCCAGAGGACCGCCGAGCGCCGGCGGTCGCTGCCCAGATGATCCAGAGGACCGCCGTGCGGTGGCGGTCGCTGCCCAGATGATCCAGAGGACCGCCGAGCGCCGGCGGTCGCTGCCCAGATGATCCAGAGGACCGCCGAGCGGTGGCGGTCGCTGCCCAGATGATCCAGAGGACCGCCGAGCGCGGTCGCCCCAGATGATCAGAGGACCGCCGCGCCGGCGGTCGCTGCCCAGATGATCCAGAGGACCGCCGAGCGGTGGCGGTCGCTGCCCAGATGATCCAGAGGACCGCCGAGCGGTGGCATGAAAAAGTAAAGTTCCACCTTTCAACAAACAAAGCAACATCGGCTCTGCAACGCCGAAATGGTGTAAGATAAATTAACAGTTGTAGATGCATTCTTTCTATACAACGCCCATAAGCGTAATGTTATTAAACAATATCGAGAGAACCTGTGGGCTTGAACTGCAATGGTGGCGTAACTGATACCAGGCACATCGCCTATCGTTTCGAATCCGAAAACCTGCCTGTAACTTTGGCATTGGGGCACATTAACATTCAGGGGATGGTCCGCACCCCACCATGTTATAAATGGCGGCGGGCGGCCAGGGACGGGCCGGGAGCCGTCGGCGTCCAGCCGTCTATGGTGAAAAAAATAGTTTCAGAAAGCAATACGCATAGGAACAATATGCGCAATATATTACTGCAAGTGGCAATGAAATTGATGTCTAACGGCAAGCTAACTTTCATGAATGCACTTCGCATCATATTTTATGGAGACGAAGTCTCATAAATTGAAACTATATTCTTCTCGCACACACCAGTGAGGATCCGGGCGCGCTTGTCGCGTGTGCAAGTTTCAGAGTCCTTGAATGCCATCAGGAACCTACCTGCTTTCTTTCCTTATGTAGATCCCCGATCTCTGCATTAACATTGTGCCTGCCGCCTAACGGGCCAAGATACCTCACGGGATTTGGGTGCAAAGTAGAAACCTCATACAATTCAACCTGGAATTCAGCATCAATTTTTGGGATTGTTATATAACTAGTATGCAGTCTTAGATTCATTGAACGACAAAAGGCATGCAAGCAGCCATTTTACGGTTTTTGGCCCAATGTGTGTTATCTTGTTCTCAAGCTCTTGATGTCAACGCGTTCGAAGACAATTGCGGTATGAACAAGATTATGGGTCTGTTCCCGTGGCTCCACTAACCTCCACAGGTCGTTCCCGTCGCAAAGCCAGTGGAGATTCTTCCTCCACCAACCTCCACCAGTGGAGCAAAAGCTCCACCAGCCGGAGAGCAGGGTCCAATTGTGATTTTTCAGTGGAGCTCAATCACGGCGCACTTGTTCCATACATTTGTGCGTAAACAAGGTCCTCCTTCATATGAATCTCATCTTCATGCATAAACTGAACACCAGGATCATCCTTCGCAAAGGAAATATGAAATTACAACTTTTAACAATGATCGAAGTAACAGATGCAGGCCACATAGCATCCTTTTTGTGGCCTTTGATCAACGTCATTCGTCCAAAGGGGAAGATGTTACTTTTCCGGCGGTATCCGCCGCAATCCCCGTGCCGCAACTGCCCCAACGCGGTGTCAACTAAGATTCCACTTGAGTCCGACCGGCGATGTCGAGCGAGTTGAGATGGGGAAAAGCCAGCATCGAGTAGATAGGTTTGGGGGCCCAGGTAGCCCGGCGGGTCCAGACACCAGATTATATGCTGGGCATTAAGAAGGCAGGCTGTAACCAGGGCCCAGCTGGAGCCTTGGCTACAGCCTGTCTCAAGCGTGTTCCGGGCCCCTAACAAAAATTGGCTGGAGCTCTAAAACACACATAGAAAAAGAAAAACGGAACTGTTAAAAAATGCAGTCACCTAGGTTGGGTCACGGCTCGATAGCCAAGCTGAGAACTTATTTAACCACAAAGATGAGATGCATGAAAGCTCAGTGTGTCTCTGGATTTCTTAATCAGGGCAAAATGTGGGAAGAAGAAGACTAATACATCGAATTGAATTGTATCGATTCTTTTTTTTCAAGCGAGTCGCCATACCAGGCTTTCCACATGTCAAAGTTGGCACAAGACTATCATGTGACAGCAATTAGCAAAACGTGAGAGGCCTAACAGAAACTGAAGGAGCGCACGTAGAGTGGCGAACGCGCCGACTGCGCAAGGCGGGTGTTCACGAACGTTGGCGTTTTGGCGACAGGGCGTGATTAATTGGAATGCCTGATATTGACAAATTTGATATTTTTGAGTGATTTGTTCAGGTGTAATTTCAGCAGCATAAGGTGACTATTCAAGGGAAACAAAAAAAAACTTAAAACAAGATGTGGGGAGTTATGGTTGAAATCCGGTAATTAAAAATGGTGGTAGATTTGGCCCCCTCCACAGGACAGTGAATTTGGCCACTAATTATTATATGACAAAGATATGCAGAACACCTTTGAAAAAATATTGGTGGAAATCCGCGGACTTTTTTTAATTGGGGTAGGTGGACACCTTCCAAATCAGTTTGCCCTCTCTCGCAAATCCTATGTACCATGGCATGACATAATTTGGCATGTTGATGGCTATAATCCACCGCAATGGACGGTGTACTCCGCGGCCCCGGTCTGCCACAGTGGACGATATGCTCCGCGCCACGATCCACCACAGTAGACGGTGTGCTCGGAAATCCCGGTCCATTGCAATGCACAGTGTAGTCAACGGCCCTGATCCGCCACAGTGGACGGTTTGCTTCGCGACCCTGATCCACCACAGTAGATGATGTACTCCGCGGCCGTGATCCGGCCGTGGTGTACATCATCGGTGGCTCTAAAACCGAATTGAAATTTCAATTCACAAGGAACAGTAGCATTCGGCATAAGACGACATTGCGGGCACAATGTCGCCCGTCGCCGCTGCTGACGCGCACACAAATCCCAACTCCACACAAAGGACGACAGTGTAGAATATGCATAATACTTGACCTGACCTAACACCATTGACCTGGACAGATATTTGAAAGCAGAATGTCTATATCATTATTGTATCATGTTCTGCACGAATTATTTTTCTTCTTACTACGATAAGAAGAGATAGTTTGACCTGACCTCTGTTTAGTAACTTTGACCTTCATTCTAATTTTGGGAAAGCAGTTATTCGATTCCATGAAAGAACATTATAATCTAGACTTGGTGTTGCTATGCTTCAACTACCGCGAATTGTGGCATTTTGGAGATGTAGGAATATTATCATCCTTGATCCGTCCAAAGTCAATTCCAAGGGGAATTAGAAATCAAATTGGTGAATGAGGTCCAGAAGGTAAATATGGTAGGTCCAAGCACTACCAAAGATATAGAAACCTCCACACTTAACCTTTTGGAGGGACAGGATTACAAGTACCAACAGGGTTGCAGTAAAAATGTTCCTTTTGTGATACACCTGGTGCGTGGAGCATACCAATTCCACCGATTTAAAAACTGTTGGTTTCCGATATTATTCCAATTTTCAGAAGTTTTGTACTTTATATTTCCGACTATAGAGCAAAGAACCATTCGAGCCGACATGCCCATTTCAAGACCATCGGATGGCGCTTCTGAGAATCTCCTGGACTGACCTTTTCGGACTCCTTGGCCGTGTTCGGAGAGGCGTTTACCCAGTGTGGCCTACTCTTGCAATTGGTTTCGCCATTGGGTACGCGTGGAGTATTTAAACTGTTGTAAAAATATATAGTAGAACGATTTCCTTAATTGATGTCTGTGATCGGTTGTGCATTTTAGTTTGCTTGGTGTTGTGTGTGGTGACTGACTAGACTCGGCGATCACGATGACTACATCAATGCACATGTTTAATCAGAGGACATTGTTTTCGATTGCTATGATTTTGTGGAAGCCACATCCCCTTCCCGACCCTGAACTCGCCCCACCAAAACTTTGGCTTCACCCTTCCTAATGTTAGGCACCGGGGAAATACCTTCACCCGTCGTCATCACAGTTCAACCTGCTGTGCTCCAATGCTCCATCAAGGTCGGTGTATTTTAGCCTACATATGGCCGCATGTATATTTTATTTAAGCCGTTGTGTGTTGTTGGTGTGTGGAGTGAGGGGAGGGTGACGGTGACGTTGAGGATATAGATGACATTAACGATGACGATGGACCCGAGTCCACTGTATGCCACTGTAGTCGCATGCTATGACTCACAGTTTTTATGTTGATATGCACTGTGCATTGATCTTTTGTTCATGGGGCTTCACCTGTTTCTGGACGATTTTCCCGTTGGCGAGGATGCTGAATGAACATAAGCATACACATCGTCAAATATAAATCAGAATTATTGAGGTCTGAAAATATAGTGGGCTAAATCTGATTAGCTTTTTTAGGTGGTGGGAGGAACCAAATAAACTTGGGCCCCCTGAATGATTTTCAAAAATCTACACCCGTGATTGTTAACATGATGCAACCACTCATGTCCTCAGTGCATACTCTTTTCTTCAGTTTGGAGGCAAGGTAACACCAATAAAGGGGCTTTGATTTGGGTAGGGTAGCGTTACACAATACACAATACACAAGTGATGTTCAAAGTAATACAAAATGTAGCCTAACTTAACCTAACCTCCCATGCAAGAAAACAAATGGCTTTTAAAAATGAACAAATTACAATTTTCAAACAACTTTTTACATTAAAAGATGCAACTTGCAAAACTTAACCTAACCTAACCTTGTCTGACCAGTTTTTGAAGGATCAATTTCTTGGAAAAATAGTCGCAAAAATTGTTTTGAAAAAAATTCCAACCTAAAACAGAACCCTCCAAACTTAACCTATTTGTTTATTTGATGAGGGTATATGTGTAAAACTTGTCACATCGATGCGTACCTTAAAACGCAACGAAACCATTAAAGTTTGAGAGCTCGGTTCTACCACCCGAGTCTCCCTTGCCTGCGAACCCACCACTTATCTCTTATTCATGATTCAAATACCTCCATACCTCTTCTTGCTATTCTTCTTGAAAACAAATCAGCCAACATAGCCTGTCTCTTTGTCTTAGCGACCCACAACCCCAACATACGAAAGATGCTGTTCAACTGGGCTTAACTGACAAATCACAAATTATCCTGTTCAAATTTCGCTTTCGAAATCTGGTTCACTGGGTTTGTTTGCCCGTTATTGGCTGAACTAAATTCATGAAGCTATCTGATTAAGGAATAATGAAACTGCTGATTTTGTCAACTCTTGCTGTAAGCAGAACTTAAACAGCGTAGAACCCTCGATGTGCGTCAGAATCTACTCTGTTACCATATTGGGCTTCCAAGCGATTATTAAAATACACTTAAAATGAAAGATTCTTTCACCTGGAACGCTATTTTCAAAGTTGCCGTATTTTAATTTAGTTTACTTTTGTTAGGTTCTGGGAAGACATGATGCCCCACCCCCCTTTGAGGCGCTTCCGGGGATTCACGGACTGCCCCCCCTTTGGATCCGTCAGTGGCCATACTCAGCTACTTTTATAAATATTTAGCCATGTCATTTTTGCACTCAATTGCAGGATCTGTGTCTCGAATTATCACAGTCTATTTCGTCAAGGTGAATATTCAAGTTTTCTACATTTCAATGGTCTCAAATAAACTGATATAAATCAGCTGCCGTCTGATTCCGTACTCGACTACTTTTATACATATCTAATCCTGTCATTTCTGCAATCAACTCCAGGACTTCTGTCTCGAATTATCACATTGTATTGCTTTTATTTGTATGTCAGATGTTCTACATAAGCCAATATATTTCCAATGGTCTCACGACAGGAGTTGACAGCGGCCAGCGGGTCAACTAGCGCCACCAGTGGCAGGTTTTGTAACTACCGCTGCAGGAGGTTGTTGCGATTGTCTCTTAATGAAATTTATTTATTTATTTATTTATTTCACAATACGTGCCCTCCACGTGCAGTGGCTGTTATGGACAGTCTGGGTAAAGCTCACATATATTTACAAAGAAAAGATAGACTTGTGGTCAATAGTGGGAGCAGATGCGCAACAAACATTCATACGCCAACATAATACAATTCCCATATCACTCTCCGCACTACATACACCGTACTGGCAACACAAACTATACACGAGTGGTTTGTAGAAGTGATAGGAAAGCGATGGCCTAAAGGCGACTTCATAGTGTACACATATCCATGGTGTAAGTTTTTTGTGTGACTAGTGTCCTTCGTGGAGATGCGCCAGTGCATGTTTCTTGAAGTTAGACAGCCTCGATGTTTTTGTTTCAGTGGGAAGTTTGTTATAGTGGAAGACAGACGAGTAGAGAAATCTCCTGCGGCCAGCCTCTCTGTGTATGGCTGGCAGATGCAGGTGTGTGACGGCTTCGCAGGATAGAGTTTGCAGTTATTTGACCGGCAATGCGCGTAGGCTCACCCGTCAGAATGATCTTCTGGAGCAAAGTGAGACTGAAATAGATACAGATCAGCTGCGGTGAGGAGACCCAACTCGCTTCGGGCATCAGAAATATGATGAAATTTTCGTAGACCTGATACGACTCTGGTGGCGAAGTTCATGATCTTGTCTAGTCTGTGGATGTTTGCTGACGACCCGGTCCCGTAAACAGGTATGCAGTAGCGGATATTGGATATAACTAGGCTATTGACTATAGTGAAGAGGGTACTGGTCGGCAGATGGTGACGCAGATGGCTCAGGGCCAGAAGGAACCCAGTGTACTTATGGACCACAACAGCTACATGGGAATCCCACGACATGTGGCGATCAAATGTCACCCGAAGGTTCTTACACGAATGGCTCTCATCTATCACGGCGTCCCTAAAGCACGCTCGTATCGGGGTAATATTACAAAGATTTCGATGTGATCCGAGAGTAAGAAACTGAGTTCTGGTCGGGTTCACCCTCAAACCGTTATCCAGGAAGTAGTAGAGTTGGCTCACACATGTCTCCATCTGACATCAGATTTGGGAGATCAGATTTCCGACCGGAGATGAGGACCTGGATGTCGTCTGCGAACTGGGTGACGTGTGCTACCGGGACGTGCAAACTGTTTGCATGTGGGCTGAAACAGGGGAAATTAAAGTAAATCCATGGCATTGAGTAATAATACAGTTACTTAGCCATCTTCTAGTATCACAAACATCGTGATACCGTCAAAATTAGATGCGGACTTGGGCATTACCACGCGTACGTCCGGAGGCAGATGTCTGCCACCTCCGGTGTTTCCTCATTTTCCGTAAACCTAACTGGGTTAGGAAGGCCAAACGTCGCATAGCTGTTCATTGGTCTTTTCTACAAATCCTCATACATTTTTAGCCCTGGGTCATCTCAGGTCAGGTCACCAGGTCAGGCGAGGTGACCCAACTACATTCGGAGTTCTGGGTGGCATAACTTCCACAATAATTCGGCGATTGATTAAAAACTTATAACACATATTGATCTCATCAGGGACCATAATATACATTTTTTTTCGTAGCATTGACCTTAGCTTAGGTCGCGGCCATGGCTTCCCCATTATAGGGCTATGGTAAAATATACAAATGCTTCCTGATTACATATTTGTATTTGGAATGATCTCACAACGGTTGTGGCATGTAGATGGAAGCTATGCTCAATGTTACCGCTGAGATTTTTGCTCAGTGACCTCACCAAGGTCATCTGAGATCACCTGATATCACTACACATTTCTGCGCATTATATCGCGCTGCATTGAGCTAGAAGGCTGAAATTACCGTCATTGCGCTTGTATCGCCAAGACGTGTGATTGATGCATTACATGACCTCCCTAGGCGACTTCATGACCTTGACCTGAGTTTCGGTTGACCTGACCTTGAATTACACCGCCTATTGTCGGTAGCGCATTTCACGGACTGCGAATGGCGTTCGCCGTTTGTTTCTATCTGTTACAGGTCCTGAGATATGTGTCAATATCTGAGTCCCACCTGAGCTGGTCGAATTTGACCTATGATGACCCAGTGACCTGAATGTAGACCTGAGCGAAAAAATGGCCGAACACTTTCTATAGAGGCCATCGCCAGCTATCTAACGCCGTTGTCCGTTTATCGCTAGCTAGCATAGTTCTAGAGATCTTAGGTGGGCAGACATCTGCCCCCCCCCCCCGGGCATGCGAAATTGGTGCGGACCTTCGGACGTGCGAGTGTTACAAAGTCTGACCGTAGCCTGGCTTTGCGTGTTTATTGACATAAATCCGTTATTTGCTCGAAAGTTAGGACAACATTTTAAAAATCTCACGGTACTGGGTCATAATATACCCATGAGTGGCCATCTAACAGTGGTAACATTTTCCGGCTATGGTCAAAATCAGATACGGACTTTGGCATCATAAAATGAAAGATTGTCAAATTCTTGTCGCATTTGCGAACACAAATCCATTACTTTCTCAGAAGTTAAAGCCACAGGGGTAGAAATTATCCTGCCATGCAATGGTACAGGCATTTTGCTTTCTAACGGTGCCAATAGCCCGCTATTTGCCCGAAAATTAAGACATAATTTTATACAGATCATGGCGCTGGTTAATAATATTCCTATTTGGCTATTTAGCAGTGTTAACATTTTTTGGCTATGGTCAATATCAGATGCGGACTTAGACATCACAAAATAATAGTTTATGAAGTTCTTGTCGCACTTGTGAACACAAATCCATTATTTCGTCAGAAGTTGAATCAACGGTAGAAAAAAAACCATCCTGCCATGCAATGGCACAAGTATTTGGCCTTCTAACAGTGCCAATATGTTTAGGATATTTGCAAAATCAGATGCGGACTTTGGCATTTCAAAACCGAGGATGCTCTGTATTTTATCACATTGGTTGACACCAAGGCCTATCTAGCCACTAGGGTTGACACAAACCAGTTTTTTGCTCGTAAGTTAGAGACATGGTTCAAAAACTCACCGTATCTGGTATTAATACATCTATTCGGCTATCTCACAGTAGTAATGTCTTCGATGTATGGTCAAAATTTTATCAGGACTCCGGTACTACAACGTAAAAGCTTATGTTCTTGTCGTATTTGTGAACACAAACCTAATATTTTCCCAGTCGTTGAAGTCACAGAAGAAAAACTATCCTATCATGCAATGGTGTAGTCATTCGGCTCTCTCACAGTACCAATATTTTTGTAATATCATGAAAACTAGATGAAGACTTGGCCATTACAAGGCCGAGGCTATCTTGTTTGTATTTTGTTGCTCGAAAAACGCCATTTGCTCGAAAGCTAGAGAAATAATTCGAACATTCCGAACTCCGAACCGAACTGAACTCAACATTCCGAGCAATAATATGTCTATTTGGTCATCTAATAAGAATAACATCCTTGGGATGCTGTCAAAATCAGATGCAGACTTATATATCACAAATTGGATGCTGATCATGGTCTTGTCGTATTTGTCAACACCAACCCATGAAAACCGTCATCAGATATAATGACACCCGCTATCATTTTGATGACTACTTCTTGTCCATAGTCTATGCTGTAGTCCGCTGTGATTCCAGCCTTCTTTTGAAAGACTGTCTGATCTGATCTTTCCGACTTTCAATGTACTTTTCTCCACAACATTTACATCACCAAATTCGCTGACTTGCCGCTTGTACCAATCTTGCTTGAATTTGGTACCACACTTTAGGAGGGCTTCAAGTGTCAGACTGCGCACAATCAAAACATCAGTATTTGCTATTTTCCCACGAATTATTTTCGTTGCTTTTTTCTTTACATGGGAACTCCAGAGCTTTGAAAGCTTGAGTAAATATCTGATCTGCTATCAATTGAAGGCTTGAAGAAAATTATCTTGCACGTATTTTTCTTAATATAAATTTAATCCGAATTGTTGCTGGGGTGGCTTGAGGAACCAGGGTTATATTGCTAAGCAGAGCTTGTTGCGTAAACCCTGGCCCCACCACCCGATCCATGAACTCCAGTTCAACGGCAGAATTTAGACCGAAAGTTTAACGTGCCGCCAATGCACCGACACGGCCGCCCGGTAGCTCGTCCCCGGCCTTATCGGGCCAGCTGCCAACTGACACTCCCGGCCGAGGGCTAAACGCGAGCGCGCGAAGCGACTCGAACCCTGTATTGCCAGTACAGGGGAGACCAGTTGCGACCAGGCCAGCGCTCTAACCAACTGAGCTACCAACTGGCAATGTATTTCACGTGGTATATCTAAAAAACGTTTTAGTAGGAATCCATCCATCTGCAAAACCAAATGAAGAACAACTTACAGTGCAGCAACAAACATGTTGTTGGGGCTTTTTCTACAACTCGCATGATAATTATATATAACAACAAAACGGGAAAACTGAAAACAAGTTAATATTACCAAGTATGATGATTTTAATTGCCCATGGTAGAATTATCATGCCTTGGATGAAAATAGCAAAACGAACACAACAGAGCCGCAGTACAAACATGTGACACCACACTGAGATAAAAAATGACAGCCTCAAAGCACTGAAAAACTTCATGTTCCATTTGTCCTACCGTAGAACACTGGAAAAACGTATTTCTGGGCACGGTTACACTGTGCTTACGCTGGCAAGACACGGGCAAAATACGTCTATATGTCTGGAAATACCCCTTTAACACTGAGATGACCCGGATCGGATCAGCTTTAAACACTGTCACAACACCGTCGAGTTATGAAGGTGTTTCGAAACTCGCCATCTACACGGAATGGAACGGGATGAAATAAGGCTTTTACCAACTAAAAACTCTCGCATTACACTGCAGTGTCCATGCTGTGTTTGTAGACTACCCCAAAACACTGGGTATATTCAACCGTAATAACGATTACACCCGTTGGTTGCACGGTTAGCACACCGGTGTTTGCCAGTGGTATGAAAGCACGTTTTCTGCACATTTAAAGGAGTGTGGAAACATGCCAAAATATTAAACCACGCTTACGATGAAAAGTCACGTAGTAACAAATTGAGTGTGTATTAAATGATCACAGAACATTCAGGTTTCCAGTCACTCATAACCATAGGTGTCCCATTTGGCCAGCTGTGATCTGATGAAGACGCTTAGTGATTCCATTCACCAACTGATTTGGTATGAACTATGACACATTTAGCTGTCGTCACAAACTAGCACGAATTGAAGATATAAGCTAGTGCCGAACAAATATTAAGAAGTGTATGGGAAGCAGTTTCATGAACGTTTGTGATTGCGTTGACAAGCATGAATCATCAATTAGGCCAACAAAAAACATAGCACCTCTTGATCAGGTACACACGGTAATCACTGATCACTCAGCCAATGAAACATTCTCTTGCAGTTAAAGAGAACGTTTGGTTGGCAACGCGATCAGCGGTCGCCTTATGTACCTGATTAAGAAGTTGTATGTGTCCATCTAACCAATCTAACTAACACAATAATCAGTCAATAAGGTTTCACGCAGCCAGGGCATAGTCATGCATAGATCATGTAAAATCAGGTGCACGGATCAGGTAAAGCAAATGAGCACTTGACGCAGGCATACCAATCGTTTGGCATAAACTATCTGGTAATTAGTCTTAGCGATTGCGACAAACGTATTTTTCACGACTCTAGACTGCACTCGTTACGAGCAACCCATGCAGTTAACCATCGTCCGTGCTCATTGCCAGACCTCCACCAGTTTACTCCTTCGTCATAGAGGCCAACAGTCGTGCGACAAGGTCCTTCGACCTCCGAGACTCACGGCACTATTTCCCCTCTGCTTGTAGAACATGCTTGCCAATGAAAATTGCTGTTTCCCGGGTCTGTCCATATTTCTGAGCAAAGACGTGCATGCCCTCCATATCAGGAGGGCTTCAGTCTCATCATCAGCAGTCAGGACGGATATGCCCTCAATCGTTACCGTCATGCCGTCTTGCACCAACCAACACCCACGGAACCACCTCCGTCGCAAACACCTTTCCTCTGTCACCCAGCATCCATGTCAGGGTTGACGCAGCCTTATCTGAGAGATAAAAGACAGCATTAAAATGCATTCAACACGTGATATTGTTTTACATTAACAACGTGGTCTGTTGTGCGAAATGGTGCAATTTAATAATCACAAAAGTGCACAAATGCGTGTACGAATAATCAATGTGCAAATATTTGTAAACTTCCGGAACGTGGGAACAAAGAGAAAAAGGTGAGAATGCTGATGATATCTTTCACATTGAAGCATAACGAGTGCTTTATGGTCTACTCGCAACGCTCACTCACAAAAGACAGTCAGAGCACAGGGTCGACACAGAAATCGGTACAGCACAGTGCCGAGACGGAGAGGTCGGGTAGTGTGAAAATAACGCAGGGTACATCACGCAGGTGGCACTAACACGGATCAGAGCAAGCATGGGTGGGGCAGACTGGACTCGTAATCGAGTCCGGACATTGACGCTTTGGAATCTGACCCGGACTCAGGCTTTTGGGCTGATCTATGTCTATATCCCACCTGAAGCGCCAACCCCAGCTCACTAGCACCGACATCGCTTACGAACAAGCACCTCCAATCAGACACGGGCCTGAGTCAGACTGGGCTCGAAATCGAGTCCAGATTTGCATACCTCTGTGATAAGACACAAACTCGTCGATTAATCAAGTCTATTCGGTCTCAGACTGAGACTGGGTAAGTTATGACACTGGCCCCGTGTACGGACTCAGCTTTTTATTTGCAAAAAAATAAACTCGAACCAATCCCTGCAAGAATGAGGAAACACGGGCACGGGCCAATCAAACAGTAGGATCAGAACAGGATACCAGTAAATAAGTTGGGAAATGGGGGCAAGAGTCAGATCACATCAGAACGAGTGATTTACGCATCACTGAATCTGCACGTATCATCAATGAACGGCCTTACTTTGGGTCGGATCTGAGCAGCACAAAAATGATCATTTATTGCATAAAATGGCACCATTCACATATTTAGGCATGCTTATGTGAGTACCATTGCCCCCAAACACATCAAAAGCAAATCAGCAATGGACCTTGTCATTGACCTGGTTCACATCCTATAACCTCGCTGACAGCCTTCAGGTATCGAACCAGCAAAGCTGCTGCATCGTTGCGTGTTGCGGTTTTTCTAGACATGCGCTCGAACTCGCGCCAAGCCTGAAGCGGGGATTAATTACCGGTCATTATATTGCAACACAATAAGTTTCCTATGGGGAACACAATGTGACGTGGCGTGTTAAGCTGCAGCCAACACATCCACCACTCCAAGCAAAACCCCCAAACTACGCCAAGCATAACACGAAAATAAACGAAGGTAATAAATATTTTCCGTCCCCCTTCATTTTGTGCAGTTCACGATAATATGACCAGCTTAGCCTATCTATACACCGACATCGTATGCATTTATGAGCACACCTAGAAGGGAAATTCGCCGTGGGAAAGTAGTGGGAAAATAACTGCGCAAATGTATTTTTTGATATTAAGTAAAATATACAATTCTTGATTTGCATGAATGATTCCTGACGAATAGTTCGAGTGCATACGGCGTAATACTTGTCCCAGCTTTCGTCTTCAGTGGCGGGTACCGCTCGATTACAGTAGCTAGCAGCACTTTGCCACACACAAACTCTTGACGTCGCACGACGAACATCTCGTCCATCAGGTCGTGCCCATCTTCGCCGTCCATAAGCCGCCGCACCGATCTCTCCACCGCCACGGGGTCCACCTTGCCGCGTGGCAGCAGCACATAGCTCGGCTTGCATTGGCAGCGAGGGCACTTCGACTCAGGGTCTTCAGACTCGGAGCGTCTGCGCTTGTTCTTAAACTTATTGTTCAGCTTCTTAGGGATATCATCCTGGAATATAGAAAAACATAAGTCTCACAGCGAGACAATATAATGGAAAAGGGGTGTGGACTGGACTGGATCGGCCATATTATTTGACTTCCGCATACCTGCGATAATAACTGCGCCTGAAGGTTAAGGGGAATAGTGCCCTAAACCGGACATACGATTTCGTCAAGCAATCAGAAGCACACCAAGTGTGGTATCCATTAGGGGACTTCGAATAATATGCCTAAAACTGCGAGCCGCTTACATGACAACAAACACACAGAGTGTAAGCTTTCGTGATTCCGTCCGCGCATCAGGAGCGAATCCAGAATCTAGTATTGAGGGAAGAGACAAACCTTTTTTCCAGGATTTTGCACTCATTCTAGGGTCAAAACAAAGAAACATCGCAGTCTTTAGGGGGTGGAGACATGGTTCGTCCCCCTCACCTTCCCCTGGATTCTCCCTTGACAAAAACAACCATGACACAGGTAGAGAACAGAGACAATAGAGAACTGAAAACATTTTACAATTTGCTCGATTTTTGTTCGATAGCATGTGATACAAATGAATGCCACATTTATGAACATTTGAAGTTCCAAGTCATTCAAGCAAATTGTTCAGGAATCACATTCATCTTCAGTCAATGGTCGTACTCATTTCTTCGAACGGGGCGTTCGGGGCGTTTCTTCGTTTCCTCCAAAAGCTACCCATTCTTGGCATCAAGGTAATGCCCGTGGGCAACCCTCGAGTAACATTTCAACCCGGGGCATGTCAGATCATGCCTCAAGGTCAAAGGTTCGTTTAATTTTCAGATTCCTCGCATTTCGTGGCTATGGCTTCAATTTGTATTATTTGGGTGTCATTCGACTTGGCTTGCCGTACGGTATGATCATGTTGAGATATTGAAATAATTTCACAGGTGTCGGAGATCCAGTGTGTGTACAATGATTGGGTGTAATAGGAATAGGAGGGTCAAATCTATTTTTGTTTGCAACCGTTTTGACAGTAAGCACTCGTATCCTATCTGACTATGGGCTCCCCCATGGAATCCAGCATAACCTGATCGGACGGTGCTCTCATCGTTGGTTGTTAATTTACACTGCCACATACTGTTCCGGACACATAAAATATATAACTTTTTTAATTGCTGCTTTCCTCTTAATGGTTCAACGGAAGTGGTAAATTTTTCAAGAGAAGCCACACGTGCATGCGCACAATTTTATAATTTTACCATCTGGAGTTCATAACTGCAAGAGAGCATTGTTCTAATCAGGGGTAGATCCAGGAATTGTCATGGGGCACTTGTCTGGAGGGCCGTCATTTTTTTGGAGCGGCGCCACTACGAAAGCACCTGGAGGGGCACTTCTGGATGCAAAATTCGAGGAGGCGGGATGCACTCGGACCTTCCTGACAAAACTCGGTCTTCTTATTTCATAGGGGCGCCTCTGGCAGAAAAGTTCCAGCGGGTACACTGGAACCTTTTCAGAGGGACGCCTTTTCTCGGCCTGGGGAACGGCACCTCCCACATGAGAGGTGCGTGCCCTAGGTGCCATGCTTTTTATCCACCTTGGATGTCATTGCATCGAAATATGTGCCAGTAAAACAGGAAAACATGGGAAAGATAATTCTAGGTCCATATTTTCTATCATAAAACCATCGTCCTATATTTTATATTTTCTTGCTACAAGTGGGCCACGTTTAACCCTTCCCAGTATTCGGAATTTTACCACCTTCGGTTGTATAGGGGGGGGGGTACGACCACCCTGGCGATTCGAAACCGTGCATGTTACGAAAACCAACGAAAGACAAAAGTTATAGATCTGGCCGAGATCTTGCGATTGGAATTCAGTATGACCTTCTAAGATCAATGGTTGATCTTCCAGGCCAGGTCAAAGTCTAAAATGGATTTGTTTTGTATTTTACTAAGCAAATCGTCAGTTATATCGAAACTACTGTAAAAATATGCCCGAAATTGCCGGCAATATGTTTATTTTGATCTTGCGAACATAACAACATGTCACACGATGTGATCGGACCAATATACCATGCACCAAATGAGGTCAAAGCCGTGACCCCAAATATCCAACTTTTCAAAAAATGGTTCCAATTTCGAACTTTAAAGTTTTCCAGGGTAAAAGCGGACGCTGAATTTGAAATCAGTACGAAAAATTACCATAGGTCATCTTGAAAAGTTCGAAAAGGTTCAACGAGGTCAACCGAGGTCAACCGAGGTCACCATTTAAAAAAAAAACATTATTTTTCAATGGGAACCCATTTCGGCACTTGTATTTTTCATTATATGCCCATAATTACGCTAAGTACGTAAACAAATACGTGCGATAATCACGCATTTTGTTGAAAACTGGTCGGAGGTGCTCTACTTTATGATCTCGTAACTCCGTGACCTGACATGACCTCCAAAAACTTCCCAAAAAGTCGTCAAAAGGTTGCCCCAAAGGCTACTGAAAATCTCAGAGCGATCAGTTCATCGGTGTGGAAGGAATACACAAAAACCTAAGGGGGTGCACCACCCCTCCCCCCACCCTACAGGGCAACTTTTAACATACGGCATTGCTCTATGGTGATCGTAAAGTCGGGTTAAGCTCATATAACATAACGTTAGATGTTCATAGGCAATGCTAAGTGTGAAACTTGCTTATTTTGATATCATTTTTTAAAAAAATATGCTTTTAACAATGGCAAATCTGAAGATTAACTGTTAACTGTTATGAAGAATATCTTTCCCGTTATCTGTATCATAACAGCTAATAGTTAATTCTGTTATAACCCATAAATATTTTTCCCGTACCTGCTTAAAAATGACCGGCGCATTGTTTAAACCAAGATAAATTAAAGTCGGCCAAAAAGTTTTTAAGTTATGGGCCGTTAAAGTGCTCTTAGCACGCGCCCTGGAGGGGGGGCGAAATCCGCCTACCCCTCCTGTTTTTCGTAGATAACTCCAGATTTTACCGGCCGATATACGTCATTGTTTGCATACCTGCTTAGAAATGAACGGCACGTTGTTTAAAGCAAGAAAAACGAAAATCGACCGAAAGCTTTTCGAGTTAGGGGTCGGTAAACTCAAACAATTTTCTTAGAGTCCCAACACAAATATCGGCGCTGATGCGTTTCCATTATATCGGCAAAAAGGAATTGTTTTTTGGCAACGCTAGCGGATTGTTTGATGTATATTGTTATGCTACATTGTTCAAAATTCATGTCAGGTCACCGAGGTCAAGTCAGGTCAAGTTCATGACAGGTTAACACACGCCCTGGAAGGGAGGATGGCGAAATCCGCCCACCCATCCGATTTTTCGTACATAACTCTATATTGTACTGGCTGATATGAGCCATTTTTTTTCGTACCTGCTTAGAAATGACCGGCGCATTGTTTAAGTCAAGAAACATTAAAATCGGCCGAAACGTTTTTGAAGTTATGAGCCGTTAAAGTGTTTAAAGAAATTGCAGCGACAGACCACAAAAATCTGCGCTGATGCGCTTCCCGTATATTGGCAAAAGGAAAGTGTTCTTGAGAACACAAGCGGCTTGTTTGATGCATATTGTTCTGCTATATCATTTAAAAGTCATGCTAGGTCGCCGAGTTCATCATGACAGGCTAATGGAACCAAGCATGGTCAACTGGAATTTTTTTTTCATAAATGGAAACGACTGTCATGCGATTGACGTCACTTTGCATGTTACTCCCTACACATCCTTCTGTTTGTCATTGTGTGCTTAAGTATTTCTATACTTTATTCATGTATTTCACTCCTTTCTTTGCGAAGCCGATTGTGCCGAGCCGCCCAACGGAGCAGTCAGGTGGACAGCCCGGTTCCGGTAACTGGAGCAGGTAATGACCTGATAAAGTGCTTCTATATGGGTGACCTGAGGTCAAACGGCGGATCTGGCACATGCATTACATCATTAGTAATGTCCAAAACATCATTAATGCCAATTTTGGAACATTTAAACACAATCACAGCAATCCATACCAATGACAAGCCAATCCACGCAAAAGCAGAAAAGTTTGCTACTTTGACCTCATTTGACCTGGAAGATATTGACCTAAAGTCACGAAATTTGCACACAATAGAGTTTGCTATCGCGCCCATCCACCCTGCGAATTTCGTTGCTCTAGCCTTAATGGGAGCCGAGACCTTAGGGGGCGGAATCCGCCCCCCCCTCCAGTGCGCGTAATTTTCAGAGGCCCTCCAGGGCGCGTGTTAAGGCAGTCTTTCTTCACCAATAGGGTAGTGGAACACTGGAACCAGCTGCCAAAAACCATTGTAAGTAGCAGCACATTGAACATCTTTAAAAACAGCATAGACAATCATCATAAGAATAGAGGGCTTGCTTTTCAGTATTCCAGGGAGGGCTGATCAACGGATTTGGTGGGTAACTGGCTAAGTGTGCAGAGTGCTACCAAGAAGGGCCCTTGTGGCTCATAGTTGGACTAATCTTTTATGTCTATGTCTTCATGTTCTTCATTAATTTCTGTACACCGCAGTATTTTTCATACAATCGACCGTTTACTCCATTATAGCTAATATTTGCTATTTGCTATTGCTATTAAGACACATTGCGAGTTTCTGAGACATCTGCCCTCTGAGGTGACCACAGTGCTTTTGCGTACATTTAACCACTCATGGGAGCTTAAGTTATTCCCTCCATCGTGGAGGGATGCCCCGGTTATCCCCTTACTCAAGCCTGTAAAAAGTAGCACCGGCCCTTTGTGCTATCGCTCGATCTCCCTGACGTCTGTCTTATACAAATTATTTGACAAGATGATAAATGCTCGTCGTCTATAGTTTGTGGAAACACATTAGCACCTTGCAAATTACCAATGCGGCTTTCGTAAGAATCGTAGCACCAATGATCACAGAGTGCCCCTGGACATGCTACTGTACCGTTCGCTGGTACGCTCAAAACTCGACTACGCCTGTTTTATCTATGACTACCGCTGCAGCAAACAAACGCAAACTCGACACTATCCATCACACCACCATCCGCATTGCAACCGGTGCAATTCGCACTTCACCCACCACGAGCCTTTTAGCAGAAGCACACGAGCCACCGCTATGTCTGCACAGAGGAAGACTAGGAATGCGATACGCTTGCAAACTTCGACATTTCCCTGATCACCCGACTTACTGGCATGTGTTTATACAACTACAGGACATTTTTCCAGGGGAATGTCATTTGAATGTCGCCCCGTTCGGTATACGCATTCGAAAGCTCCCCAAGAATGCCGAGTGAAACTCAAAGGAATCTTGATGGCCCAGGACATGGAGACATCCCCATGAGAGTTGATAGTACCGGAGGTGGATGTGTCCCTCGCAAAAACAAGAAAGGTTGATGTGACCCCAAAAGAGTTTCGGGTGCTGGCCCTCTAACGCATCGCATCGTTTCAGGAATGGGTAGCAACCTATACGGACGGGTCTCGAACGTATGCTGGAGTGGGCAGTGCTTTTGTTTGTGGATCGGCCGTCCGATCGTTTTCCCTCCCGACGTACTCATCCGTATACTCATCAGAACTTGTCACCATTCTGAAAGCTGTGTTATATCGAGGTGTCAGAAGGTGATTGATACGGTATATTCACAGCCTCTTTGAGCAGCCTGTTGGCTCTGGACACACTCTACCAAACCAACACCCTTTTACGTGATATCTTGAACCGTCTTACTGCTATGCACCGCCTAGGGTGATGGGTGGTCCTGTGTTGCCTCCCTAGCCATGTGGGAACTTCCGGAAATGAGTGGGGGGCGGGGGGCGGGGGGGGGGGGGTACCGCGGCGAAGCGGGCAGTGTGTGCCCCATGCACAAGGGCATTACCACTTTCTGCCACTAATCATTTCCGAAAAATTTATATTTTCCTCCTAGACAAGTGGCAGGCAATGTGGGACGCGACTCCTACAAACAAGCTGAAGGTAATCAAGCAGCGGCTGAGTCCATGAGGCTCATCCTGCCGCAAGTATAGAAAATAATAAATTACTGTGCCGCCTCCGCATAGGGCACACTTATGCAACTCACGGTTACTTTCAAACCGCAGTGCCAGAGATGTCGTGCGCCTGACAGTTCGCCATGTGCTGCTTTCGTGCCCATTTTATTCTCACACACGCAGACGTCATTTTGTGTCTGCCCAAGTGATGTCCCTTAGCGATATCCTGTCAAACGAATCTAGCATTGTCCAATCGGGATGACTGATCGATTTCTTGTCTGAGGTGTCATTTTCTACTATATATACTCCTCATCGATATACTCTTCTTCTCTAAATCAGCAAAATAGCGCCGTATACACTAGCCCAGATGTGAACCTTGGTTCTGCATCTAATCGCGTTCGACTATCTGAGTTATGGGCGCAATAATACCATAGCAGTCGAGACGCTCGAAAACCCAAGTAACAAACAACGTTATTAGTGGATGACGTAACCAGAGGTACACATCATCCGCTGTGTCAATGCTATGTAGTGCGATTCGAAATAGCGAATAGCTTGCATACATGCGACTTCCAGAAGAAATGGTACAGTAAGGTGTTAGGTAAGCTTCAAAAAGATCAGTCCATACATTTCCCCTCTAAGGTATGCTCCGGTGCTTCTTCCATATAAATACCTTATTTACTTCTTTCGAACAATTTGGTTGGCCCAAATCTACATTGAGGTGGATAAAAAGAAAGTTGGGTTGGCTTGAGTCATCCCCAAAGTATACAAAACGGTTCTACTGTATGGTAATATGGGTGGCGATGCCCAGATTAAACCTAAGCGACTACTAAACTTTGTATCGCTCACAAGGACCCGGAATGTTCTCGCGCACATAATAAATGAGTGAATTATGAACCAGCATTAACTTACTTCTAAAATACATTTGCATTTGCATTGCCATATACATCAGGCCTTCCATATACTCTCCAACTTCTGATGAATTTACGAAAGTATGAGCACCAACCAGTCACTAGAGTGTACCTGCCCAGTATCGTAGGGTAGGTAGAGCGGCGATTGAGCATCGTGACGGCCTGTCGACGTCTTCACGTGTCCGAGTGCCGACTTCTTTGCTCCACCACAGTGCGGCCTCACCCAGGTTTTCTCCATCCTCTGGTGAGGCTGCCACCAGCCCGTGCCGGCATCACCGCGTGTCGTGCCGCCTCATGTCGTGGGCTTGTTTTTTTAAACTCAGAATGGATCGGAGTTCCCGGGCTTCTCCCCACTAGCTTCGGTTACATACGTACCAGAGTTGACAGTTCTTGCTACCAAACGGGTCTACTGGTTCTTACAACTGGGAAAAATGATGTCTCAAGAACTGCTTGACTGGTAAAGGCCCTGCAAATACTCGCTTAATCTTGTTTCAGATATGTAAGACTTTCAGCTCGTATGTATAGCAGTGCCACCTATCATATACATGAATAATACTTATTCGTAGGCAAAGCTGAAGCTGAAAAAAAATTTCACGAAGTACAAGCATGGCGCCAATATTTTACTCCCTTTACCAGTTTTTCTTCAACCGGTTTTTATCCCTAAAAACTCGTCATAATAACTAGTTTTCTTGGTGCAACCCAAACCTTGGTATATACATTGCATTGAACAATACAAAAAAATGCTACGAACAGAGAACGGCAACACGTGAGCTAATCTGAAGAGATGCATCATATTAAGCTTGGGTCAGAGTCCGCTCAGCGAGGCGTCTCACCTGAAATGCTGCGCCAGTCGCTGCGAAGTGCGCAGACGTTTACATCGTTCGTCCTTCGCAGTGAACTGGCTCGGGAGATTTCAAAGAAATGACGCCATGCACATGATTAATTATGCAAGACAGACATGCGTGCGCTGCTTGTGACACGAACGTCACAACATCCCCGGCAAATCACCAGGCGCCAACTGGCACTCGGTCCACGTTTCAAATAACTCCCGCATTTCATGTTCCGAGCCATATTGACACTGCATGTTCATTTGACCCATGTGTATATCCAGCACTTTCGATATCATTAGTAGATTCACGACAGCTTACAGAATTACACACGATGATAGTAAATAACAATGCCATATGAACATCAAGGAACAATGACATCAGTTTTACCTCAGGGCGCACATGCGGATTATCCAACATAGACACGGACTGTAGTGAGTGCTGTGCAACAGTCACTTCCACTTGGTAGCACCACAAGTTTGAACTTCTCCGGCTGCACAATTGGACCGGCTCCACCCAATGCTGCCGAGATCACAGCACCGCCGGGCGCACTGCACCGCCAGCGCCGCGCGGTGCCGACGGACCCGCGCCGCGCGGTGCCGACGGACCCGCGCCGCGCCGACGGCCGGGCCGTCGCGCCGCTCAGTGTCCGTGCTGCTGACCGCCGAAGATCTGCCGGTGCCGCTGAGAGGCGCGGCGCGACGTCTCGTCGAAGCTGACGGGCCGTGGCGGCGGTGGCCGCACAGTAAGCGACGCCGCGTCCGGCGGCACGGGAAACTCGTGCTGCACGGCCAGGTGCATCAGGTCCCTGACGTCCGGCCCGGCCGGGCGGCAGCCGGCCTCCGGCCGGTACGCCTCCACGCACGCCTAGCGGCGGGGAGCGCGGGTCAGGTGTCCCACTGCACGTCTGACGTGAAGGCTGTCATATATGACCCCTCAACGCCGCACACCCGCTGGGACGTTAGTAGACTGCACACACGCCTGGTACGACGTTAGTGGACTACGCATACCCAGATGGGACGTCAGTGGACTCGACATGTACCTGATCGGACGTTCGTGGACTCCACATACCCTAATAGGACGTTGGTAGACCCCACATATACCTGATCGGACGTTAGTGGACACCGTATACATTGATGGGACGTCAGTAAAATCCACATATACCTGATCGGACGTTGGTGTACTTCACATACCCATGACGGAACGTCGGTGAACTTCATATCTGTTTGACGGGACGTTCGTTGGCTCCACACACGCATATCAGGACATCAGTGAACTTTAGATATGCCTGATGGGGCGTCAGTGGACTCCACATATACCTGATCGGACGTTGGTGAACTCCACATATGTCTGATAGGACGGCAGTGGGCATGTGCAACTGTCTGAGAGTACGAAGAACCTTCGCTTCCTTTACGGCACATTCAACTGCTAGGTCATATGGCGTCGCCAACCTCTCTCGCCGATTGGTCGCGGGTGGACACGGCAATGCCGCCGGCTGCCAGATTCGAACCCACAATCTTGCAATCAAGAGTCCGAGAGTACGTGGAGTCAGTGGACTTCGCACATACATGGGAAGAGCAATAAAGTGACACTTGATGCACATATAGGGTACATCATAAGCCATTATTCATTAACCGCCGCAATTTGGCTACTTGAACTTGAACAGGGCGCACTGATGGCAGACAGCTTCCCCCCCCCCCCCATGGCTAAAGGCTTTGGGTACCAACAGACTAACATCACTTGGTACAAGCTAGGAAGTTGGCAGCAAGTTCAGGATGAAGAAAGCAGATACCGCCAAAACACTTCAACCTCCCTGACCTTACCGTTGTGCCCCAGCATGGTGCAAACCGTTCAGGTGTGTGTTACTGAACTGCCTTTGTAGCTGAATTGATGTCAGAAAAATAAGCGAAAAAAGAGTGAGAAAGGCAAGGAAAAAAGGATTACGTGTCCTAGTAGTACTGTTCAACATGCCGAATCCTCAACGTGATTTACCTGTTTTTCAGCTTCAACTTGATGAATAAGTACTGATTCATCGACTTCCACGGGAATCAAATCGCCATACTGGTGTTCACTGCCGCGATAGTTGAGTCGACCATAAGCCTGAAATTGCACCATATGTTATGTAATGATACTGATGCATATACTATTGCGATAGCGACAGAAGTGATTCAACGCAAGCCAATTCCACTTCCTCTTCTAATGAATGCCTGCTACTTCATTGACAACAACTAGTCAAATGGGACGCTAATGGCACTTATACACAATATTACTTTCAACTAACTTTAACAACAAAATGTACTGTTATGGATGTGATAAGACTAATCCACTCTTATGTTAAAAAGGCATATATCACATAAATCGATCCAAAAAGTACATATTTAGGATTGTGATAGCATAGCATGCCATAACAACATATCTTGACACGTAGGACAGTATATCACACCCTATTCACAAATGCAGGATTTTCTTATGGAAAATAAGTTGTCCAATTTCTTTGACTTATTGAGTTCTTAAAACTAAAAATAATATTTGCTCTGATGCACCCATCATAAGTTTTCGAAAGGTTCGCTTTACGCAACTTTTATGTCACCACTGATCGGCGACTTGAGATCAGCGACATAGAGAATCTCACAAGGATGATGTACTACCAGAGGGTAAATATTACGACTTCGTGAGTGCCACCAGACGCACGGATTTCCACCTCGTTGCAACACCACGTACAATGGCTACCCTTTCAAGTGCTCTAAGGTGGCTCATTGTCACTCAAAGGCCAGGTTTGCAGAGGGGGTTCAGGGTGCATCGACTGCAGTGGTCGTGCAGCACGGTGTAGTATTCCCCACTCGTCTTTCGAACCTAATATGACAGCACATGGAGGTTCCAACTCACCGTGATTAGCAGAAAATCACAATTTACATGCAGTTTACATGCATTATCCTGGCACAATACCGGCGGACCCAAGCCGAAAACCTGCATTGCCGCCCCCTCTCAGGCGTACACAACGTTGTCCGTGACACACGCTGCGTCACTTCACCAGGCACCATCAGTGTACCACCGGCCGGCAACAGCTGCCAGAAACACCAGCCAGTCGCAGCCCGACCGCACCAGTCGGATCAGCACCACTCTCGGCACCACCGACCAGCCTACACCAAACCTCAATCCGGCGCAAAGCACATGCTTTCATCTGCACTAGTGATCCACAAATATGGACATCTCGAATGGTGCGGAAATGTTGAAATATTGATTAGGTGATCGCCTCGCAAGACAATCGATACAAAGCGCATACTTATCGCTTACATCCATTTAAATTTCGCTGTGTCGGCAAAACCTGTCGCGCTCAGCCTGTCTGCCCACTGGTTCGATGTTCACGCTGTCTGACCACACCAGCCGGGGTGACACGCGGCGACCTACCCGGCTACGGAGCTGTTCGGCGGCGCGCGGACAATGGGCCAGCCGCTCCTCCACCATGCCGCTGATGTCCGGCTCGTGCAGCTCCAGGTGGCGGATCCGGTCTGCCAGCCGCAGCGTCGTGTGAAACTCGGGCGCCGCCAATGCCGGCGGACTGTCGTCGGGGAACAGGTCGGCAGGGTCGCCCGTCGACGGCAGCGACGTCTGCGCGTGCTGTGGGTGGAGGTCATCAGCAGAGGGGCACGGGTCAGCAGAGAGATATAGGTCGGCAGAGGGACATGGGCTGGCAGAGGGGCATGGGCCAGCAGAGGGGCATGGGTCAGCAGAGAGATGTAGGTCGGTAAAGGGGCATGTGCTGGAAGAGGGGCACATGCCAGCAGAGGGGCATGGGTCAGCAGAGATATAGGTCGGCAGAGGGACATGGGCTGGCAGAGGGACACAGGCTGGCAGAGGGGCACAGGTCAGCAGAGAGGCATGGGCCAGCAGAGGGGCATGGGTCAGCAGAGAGATGTAGGTCGGTAGAGGAGCATGTGCTGGCAGAGGGGCACATGCCAGCGGAGGGGCATGGGTCAGCAGAGGGGCATGGGTCAGCAGAGATATAGGTCGGCAGAGGGACATGGGCTGGCAGAGGGACACAGGCTAGCAGAGGGGCACAGGTCAGCAGAGGGGCATTGGCCAGCAGAGGGGCACGGGCCAGCAGAGATATAGGTCGGTAGAGGGGCATGGGCTGGCATAGGGACACAGGCTGGAGAAGGGCATGGGCTGGCATAGGGACACAGGCTGGAGAGGGGCACAGGTCAGCAGAGGGGCATGGGTCAGCAGAGATATAGGTCGACAGAGGGACATGGGCTGGCAGAAGGGCAAAGATCGGCAGAGGGGCACGGGCCGGCAGGAGGGTACAGGCCCGCAGAAGGGCATGGGCCAGCAACGGGACACAGGTCAGCAGAGGGGTATAGGTCGGCGGAGGTGCCCGTCGACGGCAGCGACGTCCGAGCCTGCTGTGAAAGGGAGATGTACGATGATCAGCAGCAGACGGGTGCATGTTGACATCACTGTGTTCTAAACATATGCTTCCACTAGTTGTGTGGATGAAGAGCAAAGCTGTTTGGGAATGGGAATATTCACACACTTTTAATGTGTGAAAATGACGGAGGCCCCAGACATGAATAGCGTAACATATTTCTACCAACTGCGAATGCTCAGGTCACAGTGAATTATTTCACACCGCAGTAACATTTGTGCATGCTGTGGAGGGAAAAGAACGGAGAGATGAAGAGTGGAAAAGAGGGGTGCTAAGGGACGTACAATGGTGTCTATGCATGGCACCTTAGAACACCTGTCCGAGATTTGATGGAAAGACGTAACTGTAAGGACATGGAAAAGAGGGAGAAACAGTTAACACAGGTCATCTAAGCAAACGAAAAATGGATCAGGGGCAAAATGTTTTTTCTCGTACACGCGATATCGCCTCCATATGCTCATGTATGACATGACGCAACGAATGGGCGCGGTCTGGTCCGAAAATTATACTGCCAGTGAGGTTCAAACTACGGAATTCACAAATACCTCTACCATCTCCAATTAATGTCGATTGGATTGGTTTGGATTGGAGTTTAGGGGCGTGTCGACATCTGGGGTCATTTTGCGCCCATGACTGAATTGTAATCAGTTTACGGTATTGTTATCATAGCTTGCTATCCATCTTCACGGGTGGGGGTATATTACGTCAAGGCGAGCTTGTCGAATGAACATAAAAATATTCCCAGACGCCACGACCTCAGAGTCGTTCCCTATTAGGATACGTAAAGAAGAGTCGGTGTTCAATCGTCCTAGAATCTGGCGTCGTATAGGATCGAGCAGTGCACAGCCAACTAAAACATGGTTCACGGTAAGCAGGTTAGAACAGCGCGGACATAGGGGACGGTCATCACCAGTAAGCATATAACTGTGCGTTGCGAAGGTATGGCCTATTCTCAATCGGCAGAGTATTACTTCTTCCCGGCGTTTGGTTCGGTGAGAGGATAGCCACTTTCCTAGTGTCGGTTTTAAAACCTTGAGCTTACTACACTTGGAATTCCAGATACTCAATTCATGTCGAAAGCAAGTGTTCCAACCAATAAGCTATTGCGGCGGACGATCAGATCGCAGCACCAATATCCTACAATAAAGAACATCAGAAGAGCAATCACCATTCGGCACGCATTCCGCCTTGAAGTAGCTGTAGAATTGCAGAGCACTGACTCGATGTATTTTCACATGGCGTGTCTCATCCCAGTTACACTCCACCTGATGTCATCATTTGACCTACATTTGCTACTATAGCAACGCACGTATCATGCAGTTCACCACGAAATCGAACAGCTAATCAAACGATATAAATATATACCTTATCACTCCGCTCTAAATCTCCTCTATCCTGGACAATTTTCCCTGGACAGATTTCTCCGTCTCTGTGGCGGCCAAATTGCAGTTTTCCGCCGGTAATCTTGACCGTTCCACTTTTCTGCTTTAAATCCATCGCCCTTTTGTTCAGACATCGATCCCTTAAAGAACGAAAGTCCTCTCTTTTGGGAGCTGGAGGTTCAAAGAAAACCTCTGTTCGTCCATGTTCTCCTCGGTCTAAATTCTCCGTCGCTGGTATGATCTTTCGCGGTGCCCTGCAAACGGGCTGCTTTGGACGACAGCCACGGTATTTCGGCGGATACATTGCAGCACTGAATCTGAAATGCACATCGGACATAGATTAGACAGAGTCCTCGCATCCCAGAATAACAGAAAGAGCCATTTCGCTGTCAAATACTGAGTAGAGCCACACTGACCCCATGCCATGGGCATATCAATAAGGGGGAGGGGACAGGGCAGCAATACCATATTGCCAAGTTGGAACTCCAGAGCCAAGAGCCCATTCAGCACTGGAAAAAAGTACTCATCATTCAGATCATAATACTGTCCAGAAAATGACCATCTTCACTTTCCTTTGAAGGCTCAATTGAGGCACTTGATAAGGACCACATCCAAGCTCAATGCTGTCACAAACTTCTGTTCTTACCTAAAACTGAAATATAAAACGTATCTCTTGCATTTGCAAGTTAGAAGTGGAAATCAACTCCTGCACAGCTTCTGCCTCAAATTTTAGTCTTCCCCTTCCCAATGACACCATCCAATATAAGCAGGACTCACTGGTAGGTTACATTAGGGCCCATTAGCATGCTAGCTGCACGCTATGCATGCATGCAGACATTCAAGTTTCCCAAAAATTATGACCAACACATGGAAAAGCAAAGCCTGGGATGACACAAGAATCCCGGACCTAAGAAATGTGAGTGCAGAAAACCATGGTGGGACCCAAAAATTGTGCAAGATGCTCCATAGACCCCAAGATAACCCCCCAAAAAAGAACAATTAAACTGGAGTTCCAAAGAAAATCATGCTGGGTCTAAAAATATTGAACCAGGAGTTAAAAAATCAAACCTCAATCTAAAAAGAAATGAAGGCAAGATCCCAAATAGCGACCTAGGCTCAGAACACATTACATGGGCCAAAGCCAACATTGAGGGAGAACTTGCCACTCTAAAAGTGCATAGAATACCCCTGGAGCCACCCCATATGGTTCCATGCTAAGTGAGCAAGAAGTTGGTAGCCCCTGGTCCCACTAAAAGCATAGGAAACTGCACACCTACCGAGAGCCCAAAAGCATATGTGAGCCCTGATTGATTATTTGGGCTTAAGGGCACATGGACTACTAAGGTCATTTTGTGCCCATATATGTGAGCCCTGTAAAACACTCTTTCTGTTCCTGTCTTCCTGTTTCTCTTTGTTCCAAAGTTGGTGAGTGGTCTTTAAAAAGTGGTAGACATTTGAAGAGTATGGTACTTTTGGGGGCAATGTCCCTGCAAAATCAACCTTGCATAAAAGTGCAACTACAATAAAAAAGACAGACAGGCATGCCATTGGGAGGTTCAGATAAGTATGAAGGAAATACCTACATTAAGCATGCAATGCATGCACATGCATTGCATGCATTGCATCACATGCATCACATGCAATGCAGTGATGCAATTCAATGTGACTATCACATTCACAGTTCCAAATGTCTGTGGCACCAAACCTATTGCCTTAATATCATGTTTTGGCATCTTATGTGGTTGTCCACTGATCTTATTAATGTGACATAAAACTAGCATGTGGTTTACCATATGCGTCTGCATCTGTGAGAAAGGTGAATTATCACTGGATTTCAAGTGCTTTCATTTTAAAAGTGTCCATTCCTGCTTTACTTAAAACAATTCAGGACAGCTTAATTTTCAAGTGAAGTGAGAAATACTCACACTTTCAGGGCTAGTGCTGATTTTTCTTTGTTTTAATTTTTGCCTAGGCCCACTTTCTGGAACCTCATAATTTTGGGAGCCAATATATCTGCATGGGGCTAGGGCTTCATTTTAAAAATGATATAAATAGCAATATTCTTAATGTTCTATGTCTCAAGCAAAAGCTTCAGTGACCTAGTTTGATACTTAGGGAGCCTGGAGGGATCCTTCAAGACACCAATTCATTTTTCTGGAACTAGGCTTGTTTTTCTGGCTCCCCTGATTTTGGGGGTGTTGGTATGCTGTTTGGGGACTTGTTAATTTTTCAGGACTGGGAATATGTGCTGCGCCAAGGAAGCCATTCATGACATATGTTAAGCTCTAATACACCTGCTGCTACACCAGGCCCTGTCCACACCTTGTGTAATATATGCATGCATGGAGGCTTCATTCCATGTCGGAATTTGGGTCTCCATGCCCAAGATCTTGTCAAGATCTGCCATACTTTCAGACTGAATATTCCCTTTCAGAAGAAAAAAAATCCCACAAAATTTGGAAAATCTCAAACATCCAGATTGGTGTCCATTAAAAAAAATTTCAGTACAAAAATCCACAAAATTTGGACTAAAAACTTGGCCAACATAACCAAATACCTTTGTATATGGCTGAGCCTAAATATCCACATGAATAATTCACAAATTTGGAAAATAATAAGTTCATTATGCCAATAATTACCCAATTCCTGCTATGGTTTGAAAAGAGCAAGGCAATCAGGTAGGAGCACAGAGTTTGTAACAGCTGGTGGTCCAAGCAATGAAAGGAAATTGGCACCCATCCTTTATGCCCAATGACTAACCTCAGAGCTAAGTTCTTTTCATTGCTTAATGCTCTCCCTTCTTCTCAAAGTGATTACTTTGACTCCATGCTCCTGAGATGGATGTTACATGTCCTCAGTACTATGTATGCTCTGTGCTGCATGCTACCTGTGCAATGTGGTGCTCAGCCTATCAGTGACTCAACAGAAGGAATTAGGTGTTATTCTAAGCACAAAATTGGGGGAATCAGAACAGACCAAGGAAGCCAGGAAGAAGGCACTGAGAATGCTTGGGGCAATAAATAGGGATGCATCATACAGAAGTGAGGAAGTCATCAGGAAGCTTTACTGTGCATATGTCAGGCCACATTTGGAATACTGCATCCAAGCTTGGTCTCCTAGCTATGAAAAAGATTGCTGGCTTTTAGAGAGTACAAAAGAGGGCTACAAACATGGTTAATGGCATAAGCAACCTGGCATATGAGGAAAGATTGAAGAAATTGAATGTTTTCACTTAGATATAGAAAGCTGAGAGATCTCATCAAGGTCTTTAAATTTGTCCATGGTATGGAGAAGGGATATCTTGGGGAAATGTTTGAATTGAACAGAAATGATGCAATTAGAGGTCGTAAATTCAAAATTAGTTAACCACAGCAGAACAAGGTTAAGGCAGACTTTCTTCACCAACAGGGTAGTAGAACACTGGAGCCAGCTGCCAGAAAACATTGTCTGTAGCAGCACATTGAGCATCTTCAAAAACAGCATAGACAATCATTATAAGCATATAGGGCTTGCTTTTCAGTATTACAGGGAGGGCTGATTGACAGATTTGGTGGGCAACTCATTCAGTGTACAGAGTGCAACCAAGAAGGGCCCTTGTGGCTCATAGTTGCACTAATATTTTATGTCTTTGTCTTTATTCCTTTTAACACCAATGGTGACAGCTGGAGGCCATACTGGTGCCTAATCTCGCATAGACATGCGTAGAAAACCGAACCTAACAGCAATATCTGCCTGGGTAGGCACCCAGGTATCTACCTAGGTGCCTACCTACCTACACCATTTCTGAGATACCTAAACAAGGTACGAACCTACTTCACAAATGCCCATTACACCAGAATGAGCTTTAGCTTAGCGTCATAAATAATATGTGAAATACACGTATGTAGGTACGTATGTACATGGTTTGCGAATTCCCCATTATTTCAAATTTCAGATAAAGGTTCAGATAGGTTGGCAGATTTATAAGCACCGACATCACCCGTGTGTGAAATGTGTCGACGCAAATACACCACAGAAGAGACGATTATAAATTCGAGTAAACCGCCAGAAATGCCGCCGTATTGAATGAGTAGGCTGATATTTCACGTTCGTCAAATTAAGGGCAGATTCATATTGATATTGAGATTAACATTCGCCGAAAGGCGGACTCTTCTGATTTCTTTCAGAATTTGCACACAGATGGACCTCGTGGCACTGAACATTATGTGGTAAAAGCTACTAGGGACGTCCATAAACAGCTGAGATGCCATGGTGATTTAATTGGCAATGTAGCACCCTAATATTAAATCAGGTAAACAAACGTTCCTCATGATTCCGGGCGTCCTACTTGGTAACCCTGGGTGGTGACACCGTGCCAGCAGTAGTGTGGCTGTGTTGTTCAGCCCTGGTGCACAGCGCTAAGCTCGGTCCGCCGGGAAGTCCAAGCTCGGTAGGAAGAAGAAGTTACAGGGAACACGTCTGCACCAGACCATAATCAACAAGTGGTAACACGCTATCATTTCATGATTGACTTCTGAGTTTCCCTCATAGTCCATTACATAACGAATAAGGCCAGGATTGTGGTTGATAGCTTAACATTATTGTGTGAGGCATGAAAATATATCGCAATAATAATAATAATAATAATGCCCTTTATTTCGGACCTCTCTCAGTACATATCTGGGATACCATACAACACACAATGCTTTCATGCATACAGACCAGCAACACAACCAAACTGAGGCAGCAACCACGGTGCCACATCTGCTCCATTCTACCTTGGGTCATGCACATGAGCCTGGTCAGTTCTTTCCAGTACAATTCGTTCCAGCCGTGACCTAAATGTTTGTTTGATGTCAGCTTTACTGGCCACCGATAAATCCATATATACAAGTTCATATTCATACCTAATTCGAGCATGATTTTGTGCAATAATACCCAACCGAGCTGCATCACTTTCACGCAGTGATTTTATAATGGCATTGCTACTGTCCATGTTGCTACGCACAGACAAAAGCTGTCTACCTGCCACCAACATGTGGCACGGCAGCACTCCAAACTTTTGACACAGTTCATGATTGCGAGAGAACCTAAGAACCTTGACTAGCCTTTTCAAGCAGGAGTGATAGGCTATACAGACTTCGTGGAAAGCTCGTTTCACACCCACAGTGTTCCACAATTCACACCCATAGAGGGGGCAGTATATCTTAACACTCGCACGTCCGGTGGTCTGCGCCAACTTCGCATGTCCGGGGAGGGGGGGCAGATGTCTGCCCCCCTAAGATCTCTGGAACTATGCTAGCTAGCGACAAACGGAAAACGGCGTTGGATAGCTGGTGACGGGCTCTATCGAAAGTGTTTCGGTCATGTTTTCGCTCAGGTCAATATTCAGGTCACTAGGCCATCTTAGGTCAAATTTGACCATACCAGGTGGGACTCGGATATTGACACATATCTAGGACGTGTAACAGATAGAAACAAATGGCGAACGCTATTCGACAGTCCTTGAAATACGCTACCGGCAATAGGCGGTGTAATTTAAGGTCAGGTCAACCGAAACTTAGATCAAGGTCATGAATGCATGACCTCAGGTCAAGGCCTAAGGGAGGTCATGTAAGGTATCAACCGACACGTCTTGACGATACAAGCACAATGACGGTAATTTCAGCCTTCTAGCTCAATGCAGTGCGACGTAATGCGCAGAAATGTGTAGTGATCTCAGGTGACCTCAGAGACCTTGGTGAGGTCACTGAGAAAAAATGTCAGCGGTAACATTGAGCATAGCTTCCATCTACATGCCACAACCGTTGTGAGATCATTCCGAGCGCAAATGTGTAACTTGGAAACATTTGTATATTTTTACCATAGCCTTATAATGGGGAAGCCATGGCAGCGACCTGACCTAAGGTCAATACTACGAAAAAACCCGATATACACATTATGGTCCCTGATGAGATGATAACATGCTATAAGTTTGAAATCAATCGCCCAATTATTGTGGAAGTTATGCCACCTAGAACTCCGAGTGTAGTTGGGTCACTTCGCCTGATCTGGTGACCTGACCTGAGATGACCCAGGATTAAAAATGTATGAGAATATGCAGAAAAGACCAATGAAAAGCTGTGCGAGGTTTGGCCTTGCTAACCCTAATAGTTTGGCGGCAAATGAGGAAAAACCGGAGGGGGCAGATATCTGCCCCCCGGACGTGCGGGGGTTAAACAGCCTAACTAGCATGAGCTTGTCTGCATATCCCAATGTAGCACAGAGCATGTTTACCTGGTAGTACAGTGCACGTCTGGTCCTTTGCATATCTGCACAATCACTCATGTTGCACTCAATTTCGTGCCCCAGATATCTTAACTTCTGGATCCACGTAAGCGGTTCTCCACAGAGGAGTACTTGTGGCCCTTGGCTCCACATCAGATGTGATGACGAGTATGGTCTTTGAGGGCTAAACATCATACAGACAGTCTTTTTAACATTGAATTTACATCCATTGAGGCTGCAAAGGTCTCGCACATCCTAACTAGCACCTGAAGTCCTGCCCTAGTGGGGCCAGCAGAACAATGTCATCAGCACATGCCAGAACATTTACAGCATGCAATCCAACATGACAACCCACACCAGACTTCTGCAAATCATATAAAAGCTTATCTATGTAAACATTGAACAGCAGAGGTGAGATATTTCCCCCTTCTCTGACACCATTCTGAATAGAAAATGATTCTGATCTACCTCACCCCCACCTCACCCCCATCTGTTGGGACCGATACCACGTAATTAGAAGTCCAAGGTATGCTGTCGTGACACCCCTGTCGGGACAACTAGTATTTGAAAAAGCTTTGCATGACAAACTCTGTCAAATGCTTTGCTCGCATCTAGGAAGCAGGCATAGACTGGGCTACCCTGCCTGGTGCAGTGGTGAATAGTTTCCTTGAGAACATATGAAGCCTGGGTGGTAGAGTGTCCAGATTTGAAGCCAAACTGAGCATCACTTGTATGTAAAAATGGCTCCAGCCGTTCTACAAGAATGAGCTCCAGCACTTTAGATATGCTGGTAGAGAGAGTTATTGCTCGGTAGTTGTCTCATCCAATGGGTCACTTTTGTCCTTGATGATGGGAACCAGGAGGGAGAATATGAAATCATCTGGCAGAAAACAGTGGTTCATACTCGCATTGAGCAGGACAGTCAGGACGGACAAGACACCCGGCCATAGATGCAACAAGTGATCAGGAGCTATGGAGTCTCAACCAGGAGCCTTCCCACTTTTTAGCCTGGCCACTGACTTTCTTACATCCTCAACAGTTATCGGGGGAATGTCATCAGCAGGCTCTAGCAAGAACTGATTGATTGCATCATCATCATCATCATCACTGGCACAGCTGTCATCATTGAAAATAGAATGATTTTTTTTCAACATGTTAGCGATGTCTTTTTTACCAGTGAAGCTCCCAAAGCTTGATGGAAGTGGAATGCCACATCTCATTTCTTGTCTAATCTGAGTCCAAAAATTAGTGTTGGAATGGTTCAGGAATGAGTATGCCAATTTGTTTGCTTTAACTGTGTTTTGCTCCCTTTTGCATTTTCTCAATGCATACTTAAATGAGAGGCAGGTTTGTCTCATGTGCTTAGCTAATGGCCCATCTCTGGGAGTACCGCTGGACCTCCAACAAATAAATGCCCTGTGTGCAAGACCATGCCTTAATTTTACCCTGTGGTTGCAGCCAGGCAATTGGCAAGGGTGGTTCCTCTGGCCAGGATAATTATGTTTAATGCAATTATTGCCAGCAAGAGCAATAGCCTCAACCAAAGTGGAGTATCTCTGGGTTACTTTATCCACATGTGACAAACACCTGCAACCTGGTTGGCAACAGTTGTTCCTCAGGTCTCTAAGACCAGTAGGGTAGTGCAGGTCTAAATGAGCTAAAATATAATAGTTATAACTAGCTACAATTGCACCATCAGCTAAGCTCCAACATACCTTTGGGGGCCTTCTGGGCTGTTGTTCTGGGTCAGCATAATCGGTAGGATGTGCAAGTACTTGCACAGCAAGGGGAAGTTGGTCATGTAAGTTAACATCATATATGACAGATATATCATGAACTACTGAATGCAATTTGTGGCTAAACAGGCAATGGTCAAGTCATGACACTGAGCTGTGAGATGAGCTAGCATATGTGTATGTAGTTTTGTTATGTCCCAAGTAGTCCACATCATATATACAACTAATTGGTTCTCTGAGCAGAACTCCTCGAGTTCTGTGAAGAAAGGTGAGCCATGGCTGCTTGCATTACAGTCTCCAATAATCCCATAATATAATGTTTTTGTTGACTCCTGATCCAAAATGCAGCTCAGCTGGCCAAGAGTCATACTAAAATTGTCATGACTCTCATAATCTCTATAATTAGTTGGCAGGTAGACATTGAGCAGTGACAGGCAACCAACATTTATGATTGTGTCAATGCAATGCTACGTGGGTGCTTATTCCCCTCCCCCACTTCTAACACTTCAGATATCGATAACGCATGTGCCAATATTTTTAGACATCGTTTCAAAGCTTGTAGCGTTGCGTACAGTATTGTTGAAAATATCTCTGAAGTTTCGAGAACGACGGTTGATGGAGGAAAAGAAGGAGAATTAATGACTTGTTTAACAAAAGCTCTAATTTCACATTGAAGTCCACTTATTGTTAATTGAGTCCAATTTATTTAATGCATTATTTCTGTTGTAATACAACTCAATTTCAGAACCATGGCTGTATCCATTGTAGCTGAACTTCGGGCGGCGTTTCGGGTCTATTACGACCAATTATCGTCCATGACTCCAAAGGTGGCCTGGATTCGCCCATCTTGGAAATGATCAGCTTCCATTGCCACGCGAATTCTCAAGAAATGAACAATGATGTGATGTGTCGAGTTTCGGGTTACTACCATTCTGAAACCACCACTAACTGCTTACTTCGTTACCCTGGAACCGCCGCTGCCATTTATGCACATTTAGTAACGTTAAATGTGCAATCAGTATGTATGTCTTCTTAACCAGCGGTGTTGTCAAGAACTAGTCCTGATATACATAGCATGTCTGTCTTTATCAGATATAGCGGCTTTATAGCGGCATCATACGTCCAAAAGAGCTTTAGAAGACGTCGCCAAGTTCAGAACTCTGGCCTGTCGCGTTAAGCGGGGAACAAACTGTAGGGAGCCTCTGAAGCCCTCTCACACAATGAGGTTACGGTTCAACTGCTCGTAATGATTTGCTGAAGCCGACAATGCCGGTTTAGTTCAAATATACTGACGAATTATGTTTATATTCGGTGGAGAAGGTATGTGGCTATTGTGTTTTTTTTTAACCTTCACATGCATCCTCTCTATCCTTTACTGCTGTAAGTACTTGTTGGTATTAAACCGCTTAATAGACTCATCGTAATTGCACTTCTTCATATCTGGGCGCTAAATGACCAACCATGGTCGATGCGCCCTAAAACCACAATCACACACACACACACTTCTTCATATCGGTGCTCTGGCTCTGAAAATGTCCAGTCCTTAGGAAGGCGACTGTGTAAGCAGGTCGTACCATGGTGAGTGTGCCCTGGTAGCAGTTGGTCCTACACCGGGTATGCAGATGATCTATTCGTATTTCACAGTCCATAATCCCCAAAGATAGAGTTAAATTTCCTCATTAATCCCTGATATACTGGAACTGTACGGCCTGCAAACTGCCTTTAGCTTCCATGTACCCGACTTTCACCAACCACAAGCACCGTTCTTATCATGTTATTTGTGTATATGTCCACCATATTATGTACTTTTGCGACAGGTGAGTTTCCTTCCTTTGGAGTGGTTCGGGCTACCACCCCCAATAACATTAGGTTGTGCCGAAGGAATATCACAAAATTTGACGTTATCACTTTTCCATCCTGTATTTTTAATCTGCCCATGGGTATCATCACCGTACATGGTCAGATAAACCAGCTAATCTATACCACTCGCTGCATGTCTTCCGTAAACGACGAACACTGCGGTTTTCCTGTGCAAGTGAGATTGTGTGAGTGAGATTGTGTGGTGCAAGTGAGGTTCGCACTGCGTCGCAAGACTACCCCCCCCCCCCCAGTTTCTGTCTGCAGTTGGCTTTGATTTGATGTATTCCCGCCCACAAATGCGGTGTATGGATATCAATCACCTCGTTGCAAAATACGAGGTCATGAAGTACAATAGTATGTTGTTTTGCTTGCAATCGCCCCTTACTTGACACCGATGCGTTTATACCTGGCTCGACTAACCTAATGGGCGCTGTATAGACTGTGTAGTTGATGCGCCCTTAAATCACAATACCGAGATGATGGATTTGGCTGATGTAGCTAAGAGTGTAAATAGCCCTTCGGCCACCCTTAGTATGCCTAACTTGTACAAAGTAGTAAAATGGTTAAGACTACATCTGATGGTTTCGCACTTTTCAGCGGCGGTGAAGAAGAACATGAAGACGGCCGGAAGTACCATGCGGGAAATCGATTTCGCATTGGGAAAGTGGCTGCAAGGATCGCGGGATCGCGGTGGCAGAAGATTAGAACGGGTCCACAATGACCGCGAAAGACCACAGGTCGAGCGCCGCGCTCCGGAGCGCGATACCGCGACGGATGAGCGTGAAGCGTCGCCTCGGTCTGGAAACGACAGTCCCAGGAGCTCACAGCTGGCGTTTAGTGATTATTAGAGAAGAGTAGAGTAGTAGAGAAGTGCGTTATTGTATTATGCCAAGAATTAATATACGTTTTGCATTTTGCACGGCATTTAGAGGTCGGTGACAGCTGGGAGCGAACCGTGCTTATCGGTGAAAGCACCCAAGGTGGTCTACACAGAACGTGGCTTCAAATCTTGAATGAAGTGGTGTGCCAAGTGTGCTTTTCACTACGTCCCTATTACGCTGAAATACTCCATTTTTCGAAGTTAATTCAAAAAGTGTCAACACGGCATACGTATACATTGCGGCCCTGCCCGCGCCACATTTTGCTCGATGTAGACTCGCGCGCCCAGCCGGGGCCCGGTCCGCGCCCAGTCCCTGCCCAGCCGGGGCCCGGTCCGCGCCCAGTCCCTGCCCAGCCGGGGCCCGGTCCGCGTCCAGTCCCTGCCCAGCCGGGGCCCGGTCCGCGTCCAGTCCCTGCCCAGCCGGGGCCCGGTCCGCGCCCAGTCCCTGCCCAGCCGGGGCCCGGTCCGCGCCCAGTCCCTGCCCAGCCGGGGCCCGGTCCGCGCCCAGTCCCTGCCCAGCCGGGGCCCGGTCCGCGTCCAGTCCCTGCCCAGCCGGGGCCCGGTCCGCGTCCAGTCCCTGCCCAGCCGGGGCCCGGTCCGCGCCCAGTCCCTGCCCAGCCGGGGCCCGGTCCGCGCCCAGTCCCTGCCCAGCCGGGGCCCGGTCCGCGCCCAGTCCCTGCCCAGCCGGGGCCCGGTCCGCGCCCAGTCCCTGCCCAGCCGGGGCCGGTCCGCGCCCAGTCCCTGCCCAGCCGGGGCCCGGTCCGCGCCCAGTCCCTGCCCAGCCGGGGCCCGGTCCGCGCCCAGTCCCTGCCCAGCCGGGGCCCGGTCCGCGCCCAGTCCCTGCCCAGCCGGGGCCCGGTCCGCGTCCAGTCCCTGCCAGCCGGGGCCCGGTCCGCGCCCAGTCCCTGCCCAGCCGGGGCCGGTCCGCGTCAGTCTGCGCCCGCTTTCTTTCTGCCCCAGCCGGGGCGGTCCGCGCCCAGTCCCGCCAGCCGGGGCCCGGTCCGCGCCGTCCTGCCCAGCCGGGGCCCGGTCCGCGTCCAGTCCGCCCAGCCGGGGCCGGTCCGCGCCCAGTCCCGCCCAGCCGGGGCCGGTGCGTGTCTTGCCGCCCAGCCGGGGCCGGTCCGCGCCCAGTCCCTGCCCAGCCGGGGCCCGGTCGCGCCCAGTCCCTGCCCAGCCGGGGCCGGTCCGCGTCCAGTCCCTGCCCAGCCGGGGCCCGGTCCGTGCCCAGTCCCTGCCCAGCCGGGGCCCGGTCCGCGCCCAGTCCCTGCCCAGCCGGGGCCCGGTCCGCGCCCAGTCCCTGCCCAGCCGGGGCCCGGTCCGCGTCCAGTCCCTGCCCAGCCGGGGCCCGGTCCGCGTCCAGTCTGCGCCACGCTTGTGCTCGGTGTAGACTCGCGTGCCCAGTCGCTGCCCAGCTGGGCTCCGGTCAGAAAACCGGCCGGGGCCATGTCGGGCCCCAGGGCATAAATGTTGCATGGGCTAACTGGGGCCCAGTCTGGCTGCCCGGTCGCTGCCCTGGCGTCTGCGCAGCCGGATCCCAGTCGGCGACCGGTTAAAATGCTGGTTGGGAATATGTATGAAACGAATATCAATCTGCACTCAAGCTAGATTAATATTAGATTCTTACCGGTGGAACATCGTGAAAATAAGCATACTTGTAGAGTTTGGCACCCTGATTATCAGGAACACAATCAAGAAGTGTTATAAAACACAATGGAGATATTCGGGGTAAAATGTCAAAGGTCATCGAGATCGGGCTCCTCGGATTTTCTTCAAAATGGGTACGCGGGTAATACTCAATGCACTGATCATCATGAGCATACCAGCTAAGAGGAGCGGTTCATAAACAGCTGAATCATTCGAGTCAAACTTCTCCTGGTGCGAGCATGCAACAATCATAAATAAGCACGAAACGAATATCAATCTGCACGTCAAGCTAGATTGATATTCGATTCTTACCAGTTGAACATCGTGAAAACGAGCATACTGGTAGGCCTCGAGCTCTACCAATATGCTCGTATATACATATATATATATATATATATATATATATATATATATATATATATATATATATATATATATTACACACGTATACGCTGGGAGACGAAGGTGTGGCAAGATGGGGGTAGCGCCCGGTTGCTTGGGTGCTCCTGTTGATTGTTGTGCTTCAGGATCAATTCAGTCCTATGATCTATAATCGTCAAATGACTATCCAGAAATAGTTCTGTTTTGTTCCCTCATGGGTAGGTACGATAATTTTACTTTTTGCCCATGGTTTAGAAGTATTGCTGTTATCTTACGCTTCGTACTAACAGTGGTGTAAGCCATCTGAAACGAAGCACGCGTTACTGGTGTGTTGCGACGGTATCTTTTTGGTACTTTTTGGCGCGATATTCTTCATACTTTAAATGTGTTTCGCTGTGCTTCTTGTTCTTATTCGGATTGATCATTTCTGCACTTTCCTCTAAATGAACACTCGTTTCCAGGACTGTCGATTTTTAACACGCGCCCTGGAGGGGGGGGGGGCGAAATCAGTCCACCCATCCGGTTTTTCGTAGGTAAGTCCAGATTTTGCGGGCCGATTTACGCCATTGTTTGTGTATCTGCTTCTAGATGACCGACACGTCGCTTAAAGCAAGAAAAATGAAACTCGACGGAAAATTTTTCGAGTTACGCATCGCTAACTTAAAAACAATTATCATCGCCAAACCACAAATATCGCCGCTGATGCGCTTCACGTATATTGGCAAGAATGAAGTGTTCTAGCGAAACTAGCGAAACTGTTTGATGTACATTGTTATGGTACATTGTTTCAAAGTCATGTCAGGTCAACGAGGTCAAGTCAGGTCAAGTTCATGACAGGTTAACACACGTCCTGGAGGAGGACGGCGAAATCTACCCACCCCTTCGATTTTTTCGTACACATCTCCATATTGTACCGGCCGATATGCCCCATGTTTTGCGTACCTGATTAGAAATGACCGGTGCATTGTGTAAAGCAAGAAACATGAAAATCGGCCGACAATTATCCAAGTTGGGGGCCGTTAAATTAAAAGCAATTCGCAGCACCAGACCACAAAAATCGGCGCTGTGCTTCCCGTATATTGGCAAAAAGGAAGTGTTCTTGATAGCACTAGCAACTTGTTTGATGCATATTGTTATGCTATGTAATTTAAAAGCTATGTTAGGTACGCCGAGGTCAAGTCAGGTCAAGTTCATGACAGTCTAATAGAACCAAACATGGTCAACTGTAATGTTGTCATAATTCCAAATGATTCATGCGATTGATGCCACTTTGCATGCTACTTCCTACGCATCCCGAAATCTACTGTTTGCCATTGTGTGCCTAAGCGTTTAAATGCTTTATTCATGTATTTCATTCCTTTCTTTGCGAAGCTAATTGTGCCGAGCCGCCCAACGGGGGAGTCAGGTGGGCAGCCCGGTTCCGGTAACTGGAGCAGGTAATGACCTGATAAAGTGCTCCTATATTGGTGACCTGAGGTCAAATGGCGGATCTCGCACATGCATTACATCACTAGTAATGTCCAAACATCATTACTGCCAATTTTAGAACATTTAAACACAATCACAGCGATCTATACCAATGACAAGCCAAGCCACGCAAAACCGGAAAATTTTGCTATTTTGACATTTGACCTCGAAAATATTGACCTAAGGTCACAAAATGTACGCACAATAGAGTTAACTATCTTGCCCATCCATCCTGCGAATTTCGTTGCTCTAGTCTTAATGGGAGCCGAGATCTTAGGGGGTCGGAATCCGCCCCCCCCCCCCTCCAGTGCGCGTAATTTTCAGAGGCCCTCCAGGGCGCGTGTTAATATGAGCCAATATCTTATGGGGACGGAATCCGCCCCTGCTCCCCCCCCCCAGTGCGCGTAATTTTCAGAGGCCCTCCAGGGTGCGTGGTAAAAACATTTGGGGGTGGGGCGAAGTTCCAACGCACGAACTCCGCCCCAAACCAAAAGCCCACTATATTTCAGATCTAAGAAATTCTGAGTTTTTATTCGACGACGTGTATGTTTATATGTATTCACCTTACTCACCAACTGGAAAAATCGTCCTATTACTGGCGAAATCACATAATTCAAAGAGCAGTGCACAGTACATGTTAACATAACAACTCTGAATGGCATGCGACTGCAGTTTCATACAATGGGCTCGGATCTATCGTCACCGTCACCGTCACCGTCACCGTCACCGTCACCGTCACCGTCACCGTCACCGTCACCGTCACCGTCACCCTCCTCCCCTCACTCCACACACCAACAAGCACACACCGGATTAAATAAAAATAATTAAATGATCATATGCAGGCTAAACACAGCACGGAGCACAGCAGACCTGAACTGTGATGACAATCGGTGAATGTATTTCCTTGGTGCCTAACATTAGGGGGGGGGGGGCGGTCTGGCGAAGGAAAAGTTGTGGTTGGGCGAGTTTAGGGTCGGGGAATAGACACAGTTTTCACAAAAGCGGAGACATCGAAAACAATGTTCTCTGTTTAATCATGTGCATTGATGCAGTCATCGTGATCGCCACGTCTAGTCAGTCACCACACACGACAACCAAGCAAACTAAAATTCACAAAGGACCACAGGCATCAATAAGCGGAATCGTTCTACTATTTGTTTTTAATTTTGCAACAGTCTGAAAACTCCGTTCGTACCCAATGGCGCATTGAAGACCAATAATAGGACACATTTGGTACGTGCCTCTCCAGCCACGGCCAAGGAGTCCCAAAAAGGTCATCTCAGGAAATTTCCAGAAGGGCCATCAGATGGTTTGGAAATGGATATGTTGACTGAATTGTTTCTTTGCTAGCGTCGGAAATAAATATGCAAAAAATTCGGAATGTGCGAATAATGACAGAAACCAACAGTTTTCAAATCGGCGGAATTGGTATGGTTCCGTCCTGTGTGTCCCAGCAGGAGCATTTTGCTGCAACCCTGTGCTTGCAATCCTTGCTCTCCCAGAAGAAAAGTAAAATGCGGAGTTTCCTCTACCTTTGGTGGTGCTTGGCACCATCGTATTTGCCTTCTTGACGTCATTGGTCTATTCAATTTCTACTTCCTCTTTGAATTGGCTTGTATTGTGTTGTGTAGGACTTGTGTAGGACTGTATTGTGTTGTGTAGGAATATGCTTGTATTTTGTTGTGTGTTGTGTAGGAATTGTGTAGTCAAGGACTCAATTCCAAAATACCCAAAATGCCGCCATTTGTAGTAGTTGCAGCGTAGCAACACCAAACTCAGAGCAAGCTGTTATTTCGTGAATTCAAGCAAACAACTCTGCTTTCCGGAAATTTTACTTAAGGTCAAGGTTCCTAAACTGAAGTCGGGTCAAATTATATATTTTTATCGTAATACGGAGAAAACGTGTCATGCAGAACGTGATATAAGAATGATGTAAGATTCTGCTTTTAAATGTATGGCAAGGTCAATAGCGTTAGGTCGGGTCAAGTATCATATATATTCGACATGGTCGCCTTGTGTGTGTGGTCGGGATTGTTGTGCGCGTCAGCTGCTTTGGTGATATTGCGCAGGCACGGTCGTCTTATGCCGAATGCTACTGTTTATCGTGAAGTGAAATTTGAATTCGGTTTCAGAGGCACGTAAGTAGTATAACATATCAGGTGGACAATCACACACCTGAGATGACCCGACTTCGCGTGATCGGACCTTATTTGTTTCTGTTCCCGGAGCGAATATAAAGAGGTGCAAAATGTCGGATAGTAAGAACAAATGGCAGGCGTAAGAGGAGTTTTCATACAGGTGCGAGGGACACGAATAAGGTCACGGGGTGCTGCACCCAGAGGCATTTCTGGCCGCGTGACAAATCTGTCAACTCGCCTACCATCGCAGGTGACAGATATTGGCTGAATCTGTGCCGTTGCTGTGACAGATAATCATTATTCGAATAATGAGAAATATTAACCACATAAAGAAGATATATCACTTCAGGAAAGACATTTTAACGCAAAAAATGTATCATGTACAGTTAATGTTTGGTTATTGCACAAACCATTCGCTTATCTTTCGGTAAGTTATCATTGCAACTTCGGAACAGGACATTCGGCAGCGCTAACTCCTTTGGGACAGATCCCGGTGTACAGTATCGGCTGCACGCAAACAGCTCCATTAGGCTGAACCATGGTGCAGCAGGCTGTCACAGTTACGCCGTGGCAGTTGATAAGGTTTGATTGCGGCGCAGTTCCCAAACGTTTGTATGGGAAACGGCGTACGACAGGCAGCTGCCAACGGCAGAGCCTAAAGAACAAACACCATCTCACATACACCATTCGACAGACACCATCTCGCAGACATGGCCGATCTCGGCAAGTGCTGGCTCGATCTTTATGAAATATACACCAAACGTCTGCCAGATCTATGCGGTATCTGGCACATCGATCGTGTGCCAGAGGTATGCGGTTTGCACTTTCGTGGCGTTGGGTCAAGTGAAAGGTCAACAAACTGCCGAAAAACAATTTTGGACTAATACACATGGTCGATCTCGGCAACTGCTGGCTCGATCTGAATGAAATATTCACCAAACGATCGACCGTGTGCCAATGGCATGCGGTTTGGACTTTCGAGACCTTCGGTCAAATCAAAGGTCGCCAAAATGCCCAAAAACAAAATTTAGACCTTTTTTGGGACAACTTTAGGAAGTCTTGAAATGCGACAGATTTATGGGTTTCAATGTTTGCAGGTGACATTCATGACATTTTGTGCACCTCTGATTATTACCCTCGTGGAAGTAATGTCAGTCTCGCTGCTGAGAGAATACGCTTTTCTGATGGTATTGATATCCATCGATCGCAATGTGCAACAAGAGCAGAAGTGTCTCAAGCAGATTCAATGGCTGTAACGACTTGGTAAATATTAATACATGGGTGACATGGGTACCTACTGATGGTAAGGTGAGCGGTAGGATGCGAGGAAAGACAACTAACGCACAAAAAACTGCTCGGAAAGATGCTACAAAGCCGTAACTTATCCCGCACCGTTTACTGTGACAGACCAGGGCCGTGGAGTACGCACCGTCGACCACGGTTGGATTTATACTTTGTAATCCTGGATGAGAAGAGGAAAATTTCTCAGTGATGAAATACCGCGAGGATATTTTCATTCACACCTGAGGCATCAGAATATAACTTTGCAGTCTCCAGTGAATCTGGACCACTTTGCTGCAGGACAATTCATTGTCGAATAACGCCATTAAACGCCCAAATGGAAATCACGGAGAAAGATTTTGTGAAGAGGATCATGCCATGGATGACAAAGAAAATCAGGAAAAGCCCGCTTTCTCAGACCATGAAGTCCATTATGGCGGATCAGGGCCGCGGAGCACACCGTCTATTGTGGCGGACGAGTGCCCAAGAGCACACCGTCCACTATGGAGGACCAGGGCCGTGAAGTACACACCGTCCACTGTGGTGGGCCAGGGTCGCAGAGCACGACGTCCACTGTAGCGGATCAGGGCCGTGAAGTACACACCGTCCACTGTGGTGGGCCAGGGCCGCAGAGCACGACGTCCACTGTAGCGGACCAGGGCCGTGAAGTACACACCGTCCACTGTGGCGGGCTAGGGACGTGAAGTACACATCGTCCACTGTGGCGGACCAGGTACTTGAAGTACACACCGTCCAGTGTGGCGGGCCAGGGTCGCAGAGCACACCGTCCACTATGGCGGACCAGAGCCGTGAAGTACACACCGTCCACTGTAGCGGACCGGGTTCGCGGAGTACACCGTCCATTGTCATGGTGGACCGGGGCTGCTGAGTACACCGTCCATTGCGGCAGATCAGGATCATCAGCAGGCCATGGTCCACCGAAATGAACGGCGTACTCCGCAGATAACATCATGCCATGGTAGTGATGTACCTAGGATTTGCGCTGGGGGTGGGCAAACTGATTTGGAAGGATCCCACCGACTCCCATTTCAGAAAGCCCCGAATCGCTATGTTTGTTAGTGGGATCCTACTTTATTTTACTTTTAAAGAATAATAAGTGACCAACACAGCTGTCCTATCGAGCGGGCCAAATCTGCCACCATCATTTCTGAATCACCGGATTTCAACACTAACCCCTCATCATGTTCAAAGGCTATTCTTTTGGTACCCCTTGATAAGCCACCTCACACTGCTGAAATTACACCGGTACAAATCACAAAAAAAGTGTAAAATGTTCCGATTTCAGGCATTCCGGTTAATCACGCAAGGTCGCCAAAACACCAACAGTCGTGCACATGTGCACCCGCCTTGCGCACTCGGCGCATTCGCCACTCTACGTGCGCTTCTCCGGTTTCTGTTAGGCCTCCCACGTTGTGCTAACTGCTGTCAGATGATTGTGATTCGAGAAAATTCGATGAATTTAATTCCATGTATTAGTTTTCTTCTTCCCATATTTGCTGGTGGTAAAGAAATTATGATGCACAGAGCTTTCATGCACATCGTCTCTTTGGTTGCATCTGCTCCCAGATTGTCCACCGAGCGGAGATCCTAACCAGGTGTTGTTTTTTTACCCGTTACGATTTTCTAAGTCTACGGATGTGTTTAGATCTCCAGCCATTTTTTTTACGGGCCCGGCACATATTTGAGAACCGGATATTTTTGAGAGTTTTGTTGCTTTTTTGTACAGCATGAAACATTCATGCGACATTCATGCGATAATCGAAAGATGACCCAGTTTATTTTCATGCCAACTACCGCATGAGTTCTACAAGGCTTGATGAACGTCTGGACATAATCGGACCAAGAATTAGAAGATAAGAAATGCATCTGAAGGAACCTGTCCTAGAGGAGTCTCGCCTCGGCATGACCATTAAGTAAGCAGATGGTGATGCTGAGTGGATCGTAAGATATATATACATATATATATATATATATGACTTACAAATTTTATGAAAATATTATTTTCCACGTTTGCATCTTCGGTGAACAAGCATGCTTTTTCAGTGTTAATAAACACAAACAAAACACAACATTGCATATAACTCCGCATGAATCTATTTTCCAGGGCTACCTCTCTACCACGTGGCCAAAAGAGATGCAATATTATAACCAATAATGCAATAGCTAGAAACTGCAATATTCTAGTCACAAGGAAATTCTTCCAACCTGGTTATAGACAACCAACAAAACTTATAATATATCGCGACCACTCAATCACACTAACAGAACGCTAAACGCTGAATCGGAGTTGAAAAGATATACTAAATATATTCATAGTAATGCATTGTCACTACGATGTATATATGATCACGGTTGGTTGACGCGCGTAGTAAAAATGGATTTTGAAGAAAACCGGTTTCGATATCGTCTCGGGATCGTCTTCAGTTCAATATCTTTCGGTAAGGTTAAAAACGTGATGTCACTTTTAACCTTACCGAACCTTGAAAAAATGAATGTATAAGAATATATGCAAAAAATGACCTCACGTAAACTTGGTCATTTTTTAACCTTACCGAAATATATAGCACTGAAGATGATCCCGAGATGGGATCGAAACCAGTTTTCCTCCATAACCATTTTTATTACGCGCCCCATCCAACCGTGATCAACTAAATCTATCTTTTGGACGCCAGATAGACGTTCATTACGCGGTTGTGACATACCCCGGTGCACAATGTGTAACGCTCCAATCGCGTTAAACGTTCGTAAAACGCAGCTATAACTGGCGTCTGAAATACATTCGGTTGTCGTTTGTTTGACGAAACTGCTTAAAAACGATGAATAAACGCTCGGAAAGCGTCAAAAGGCCATGATGTGAATCGAACTTTACGCAGGATAGTAATATGCTTCAAAGCAAAGCGACTCGAGCATACATGTAACGTGTGGTTACCAACTTTAACCCATACAATGTATTATCGAGCTAGACAGCACGAACCGGAAGATCGTGGTTCAAAATAGCAATTAAACGAATAGCGTATGGACCAATATTGAAGGGAATCTGATGAGACCGACCTCACGGACTCTGACCTTTGACCTTGAATATCCTAGTTGTTTATGAACGCCCATCTTAACCTTTATGCTCGTGATGATCAGTGCGTCGAATATTTTGTGCACCCATTTTGAAGACAATCAGAGGAGTCCGATCTCGATGACCTATGATCTTTGACCCCGAATATCTGGGTAGTGTGTTGTAATACGGCTTCTTGATTGTGTTCCTGATAATCAGTATGCCAAGCTCCAACAGTATGCTCGTTTTCACGATGTTCCACCAGCAAGAATCAAATATGAATTTAGCTTGACGAGCAGATTGATATTCGTTTCGTGCATCTTTATAACTGCTGCATATTCGCACCGGGAGAAGTTCTGCCCCGAATAATCCAGCTGTTTATGAACGCCCCTCTTAGCTTTTATCCTCTTGATGATCAGTGTATCGAGTATTACCCGTGTACCCAGTGTGCAGAAAATCCGAGGAGTCCGATCTTGATGACCTTTCACATTTGACCTCGAATATCTATCGTAGTGTTTTTTTACTACAGATTCTTGGTTGTGTTACTGATAATGAGGGTGCCGAGCTCTATCAGTATGCTCGTTTTCACGATGTTCCGCCGGTAAGAATCGAACATCAGTATAGCTTGACGAGCCGATTGACATTCCCTGGTCTCTAGCCGCAAAAGCGCTCCGAGAGGTATCACGGCGTATATGTATTACTCTAATTAATACACGGTGAATACTATGCTCTAACTGACACGAACAAAGAACGACGTATGACGCCAGAGTCCTCTGGTCCGCGAACGGAGTGTGGCATAGAACGCACCCACAGCAATCTGTTCGCAGAAATGCAAGATGAAATGTCGACGCAGGATCACCTCGCGTTCCTTAAATTAACTGCAAGGCTTCACCTTCTTGCTGTGCTCTTAATCGCGGAATTTCAACAAAGATGAGCGCCCCAGGCTCCCCCCCCCCCCCCCCCCCCCTTCTAAAACCCCCCACCCCCCCCCCCCCCCCCCCCCCCCCCCCCCCCCCCCCCCCCCCCCCCCCCCCCCCCCCCCCACCCCCCTCACCCCCCCCCCCACCCCCCCAAACCACCCCCCCCCCCCACCCCTTTTGGCCGCCCCTTAACGGGTGTGCCCTTGCCATCCACCCACTGAGTACCGGCACACGCACGGTCGCACATCTTGCAGCCGCCCGGCTGCCAACACCAAGGTCGGCGCCTCCCACACCACCTGCGCTCGGCCGACTCCGTCGCGGGCGTGCAGCAGGTCAGCTGACTACGGCGGCTGCCCGGTCAGACAGCCACCTGGCGGCCGCCACCAGTCCGCTGTCCAGCTCCCGCCAGGTCAGACCGCCCGAGGCAACGCGTCGGCCGGCCACCACCCGGGGTCGCCAACAGGTGAGGCCCCCCCCCCAACACACACCCATCACCCCCACCACACGCCGCGCCCGTGTGCCGGCCGGCGGCCGCGAGACTGCACAACGATGCACGAATATGGTGGCGAGGGCCTGTTGATCCCCAAACCAGTCGACCACGTGCCGCCGGTGTAGTGGATCGCTGTTGTGACGCGAAGGGCGATGTGCTGTGGTCGTGTCACGTGATCGTGCGGCCTCATGCACGTGGAGACGAGTGGTGCAATGGGAATTTGTAGCTATTCGTATTTGCTCAAGTGCTGCCTACGTTGTCACAGCCGCAGGTGCGTAGACGTGCGGGGCTCGGCGGGATAAACAGATTCGAAGCGCCGAAGCGCGTAGCTGTAGACTGGTAGCGTAGAATGACCGCGCAATATCCAGCATGTTGAGAAGCGTCCAGAATGTCAGAGTGAAGCATGCAGTATCTGAGCCCAGGGTATCAGGACACAGAGTATCATGGTATCAGGATATCAGGGTATCAGGGCATCAGGGTATCATGACACGTCGGAACAGCTATGCACTGTGTCACGCAACGTTTCTCGGAGCGGTTACACTGACAGCGAGTAGTTAGCGCCGGATAGAATGCGGCACTTCCAGAGACACGTGTTCAGTACTGGATGCATAATACATAGAGGCGCGTTTACAACACTTCGTGTGGAGGTACTGGTGCTGTGGTACTGCAAGTACCGCAATACGTGTACCTAGATAACGTGCAAGCACGCGGGCCCGCAGTTGTCGGAACGGTCGGCATTGGGATCGCAGAAGACCCAGTCACGCAATGTCACAGAGCACAGACCGTCTCCTTCCTGTCCTGGTTCCTGGCAAGGTGGTTATGGAAATCACCATAACGCTGGAATTAGCCCAGGGGAAGCGGTGAGCCCCCTGCCTACAGGGCCGAAATTGTGGACAACAGTGCAACACGGGGTGAAGGCCTCATCCGACATTCATTTATATGCCGGTGTGGATGAACGCCATACGGACCTACAATTTACGGCCTTAGAATATAAAATTACACCCGTCATCCAGTCAGAAACTATGGGTTTTGTCCCAGTTACTGGCGCTCCCCCGAATTATTATAGCTGGCCCGTGCACTAAACGTGAGGATTGAATCACCTACCACACCTACTAGGGGCGGATCCAGGCTTTTATTTGGAGAGCGTGAAAGTGTTTCCACACCGCGCAGGACCCACCAGCTGTAGGCAAGCTTCGGTATACAAATATAGGGCAGCATGAAGTGGACCTAACGAAATTGTGTTACAGTGCAGTTATCTAAATTCTCACTGGCACAGCGCAACTGCCGATTGCACTTCCCATTCCGTTATCAACATTATTTGTATCAAGAGCTGCTTTTCGGGAGAATGCGCATGCAAAATAATACTAAGGTGGAATGCGAGGTATATGGTATCCGCTCTCCTGTCTATCGTTCACCAGCTGCAAATATAGCAGACCATGTCGACGAGGTGAACACATCTTTTCCGTAGGTAACCTTCAAGGGAGATCAGCATGGGACAGTGCTGCTCGAGGAAGAAGTCTAAGAGGGAGTATTTTTCCATCGTGCGACCCTCGAAGGAGGACTTAATTCTGCCCAAGCCCGAGCCAGCTGACGGTGAGTGCCGAAGCCAGCGATCATACGCCTCCCCGCAATAACTCTGCTGAGGTTGGTCACCACATCATCGACAGGCGTGCATTAATTACCACTGACCAACGGTATGCCTGCCTTCCCTACAATGGACGAAGGTTAAAATGCTTAATACATACACCAATGCACTTAATAATATTCTGCCTGTGTTTGCATACAAATGCAGAAGCGTGCACAAGCACACCGACAAGTTCCGTCAGAGACATGGATGCCATTGCTTCATAATTTGCCCAACAGTAGGATATACACTGCTATTACTTGCGCATGCAACGGCTCTGGAATATGCGACATGAAACTGCATGCCTGCGACACTCACGAATAAGTGTGTAGCGCTTCTCGAAACCGCCTTGGTATGGCAGGCTATAACAATATCTAATATGTATATATATATATATATATATATATATATATATATATATATATATATATATATATATATATATATATATGTATATATATACATATATATATGTACGTATATGGAAACATATGTATATAGGTTCGGCATCTCCCGCCTCTGGCGCCAATCCGAATGGTAAGTATCTATATATCTGGTTGGCCGGAGGTCTACCTGTCATTTGTTGTTCGGCGTGCGTCCAAGTCCTCATATGCTGTGGGTCGTTGTGAAGCATTGGTGGTGGCTGTTGTCGTTTACTCGTTCTGCAGTTACGGAATATCGTATGTTCCGGTGCAACGTTGTTGGTAACCTTGACGAAAGTCTGTTCGGCAATGTGACCACTGACGCCTCTACAATATCACGCTGCAATCTTCCATGTAATAAGGGTGAAATTTAGCACGCATTCGTAGCTAATAGCCTTCCTAATAGCCTTAATAGCTAATAGGGTTGTTCCTCGCATTTCTAAGGAGCACTCGTCAGCAATTCCGTTCATCCCCTCTTGTTATTTCCAGGGGCGGTCGGCCCATGCAAGGCACTAAGGCAGTGCCTCACCTGAGTAGAGCTGGGAAGTATTTTTGTATAATATTGTCATAAAATGATGCTTTCATCCACCGGAAAAAACAAACTTGAAAAAGAACTGGACACAAATATGCATTGGTGACTAATGGTTATAGTCAAAATTGAGGTTCATTTACCTTTGCATCATTTACATCTTAGCTTTCAAACAGCTCTATCACCGGTCGACTGAGGATAGCATCTCGCACGTATCGCAATATAGTGCGTTTACGTTTCGTAACAAGTGCAGGGTAGGCCGGGGCCCTCCAATATCGTTTGGCAACCGGTGACGTCACATGGGCTGGACAATTGCTCAGTTCCATAGACACTCCAGCGAAACTTCCGTGTTTTCCACACATTTCCGATCTTAAATACCATCGATATAGGACAAAATTTGGTTCGTTTGAAAGCTTGAAGAATCTTGTCCACGAATGTGAGCCGTAGTTTCCACGACACTACGATTTTTCGCTTGGACCCACGCTGACCGCATTCATGTCAAGCGCCGCAGGAATCGCGCGGTGCCACGGATAGTAGCCGTATGATGAGACAGGCCAACTGAAGATCACGGCCGGGAAGGAGGGGTAGGAGGAAGTAAGAGATAACTGTTGCAAGATAATGCCCCCATGGGAAGGTGGTACTCATCCGGCCAGGAAAAGGCGCCAACATTATATTTAGGGTGCCGGCGGAGGAACCTATACTGGTTGGAATAGCACGGCCTTATCACCCATGGGCAGATATGGAACTTACAGCTAGTTTTCAGGATTGTTTTCCATTTTTCATTCATATACATCTAGACCAGGGGTGTTCTTTTTGTACGTTCTTTTTAGGGCAAGTGCCCCTTCAATGTTGGCTCTGTCCACTAATAAGATAGGTTTTGCAGCTTGCAGCGCCAAATTAAGTTGTACACACTCATCTTAGTATGAAATACTGATGGGTACTTATGAAAAATTTGGGTCGAAATATTGCGATTTTTTTGTGTACCTCACCTCATTTGGGTGCCACGGACCGCCCCTGGTTATTTCAGTCTGTGCGCCAGCAGGGTGGGTGTCTCTTGACAGTTATCGGAATTCTTTGGTTTTTATTTGCTTGCACATAGTGTACAATTTCACCAGTTTTGCGTGTACCGAACATGTCGAATTAGGAGCTGAGACTTTATGAACCATTGCTGACGTTCGGACATGAGGCGAGTAAAGTACAAGTGCCGATTCGATACAAACAGGTTTTGGAGATACGAGGCATGTTACCGAGACATTGTGCGTCCCTTATTTGACCTTTCTGAAGGGTTGTAGTCCAGGGCCTAAATTAACGAATTGTTAGGTTCTTAGACACATTATAGGTATCGGAACATTGTTCTCTCCCTTAACGGGTAAATAATTATAGTAACTAATTCATACTTGACCATTGTAATAATATGTAAGGCATATGCCAACATTAACATAATTGATCGCATCATGGACAATTATTTTGCTAAATTAATTTCACAGTGCAGAATGACCTCGCAGAATTTGCTGCATTATTTGCAGAATACAGAAATAATAATTCGATTCAACACCACATACAGCGTTGAATTCCAGAAGCGGCCTCGAATGTGGTCCGTGCCTTGCTTGCGGCTGTCGCACCGCCGATATGTGCTCGGTTGCATAACTGCACTCTGTTCTGTCGAGGTTTGAGAGGTGTGCCTCGCGGGGCGATCGCCGGCAAGAACAGCAAAGCTCGCCGCCGGCCGAGAACTTATGAGTGCCCCGCGAAGGAGTGGCCGGTAGAAACACCAACCGGTAGCGTCTCGTCTGGGAGATTCATCACTGTCCGACGACGATTATTGTTGGTTAGGAATTCATTCCCTGGTCCAAATTGCGTGCACGTGACTTTCAGCACAACCGAATTGCTATGCACGATAACGTGCCCTCCCAAATCTACGTGGTGGCATTGATGCTGTCCAATAGTCACGTTGGAACAACAGTATATTGGGCAGCATTTGGGCACTAGGTCAATGGACTTGCACAGAGGGTATGTGCAACCGATAGCGGGAAACGTCACCACGTCTCACAGTTCTAACAATGGCCATTCGCAAATGGCACGCGGACACCTTCAATGAGGCGTACTCCGTCCCTTCCCGCACAGAGGGGGTGGGGTACAAACAGAGATCATCAGGTGTTCGCAAGACCGACCCGTACCGGTGGACGCTGGCTGGAACCGATGACCTCTCAAAACACAGGAGGCTGCTACTCTCTGATCGTCCCTCCGCTCAATGCCACCCGAAAAGTCTGTCACGGGTGAGATTTGAACCGGCGCGAGTCGGCGCTGCAGGCGCAGCCGCGTCGGGCAGCCACAGGTCGCAGGTCTCCCGGAATAGTATGACTGCCGGAGACCTAGGATTTGGCAGCCAAACGATATATG